>JAJEKV010000077.1:664783-930712 GCA_021234155.1 Isoetes taiwanensis | reverse complement strand
GGTGCGTTACGTATTGCCTTATCTTCAACCTCATTTTGAATCTTAGCCAGTTTTGCGGTAATTCGCCAACCCAATTTCCGCGTTAACCCCGGATTGAAGGTTTTCTTTAATTTTGCCGCTGCAATGACATTTTCGAAGTCCTCAGGCATTAGATTCAAGGCTTCAACCTTTATTCGCCGCCTTCATCTCATTTCGGGCGTTTTAACTCTCATCAGCGACCTTAACCGCGATTCCCGGCCGCCACATACAAAGCAGTTTCTGCCTTAACAGGTACTGGCCGAGCCACAAATAGGTTTTCTCGGGCTGATTTCTTCCTCAATGATTCTTCTATTTAATCTCACCCAATTCTCTTTGATCCAAAGGCCCCCGGAATCGAATAAAAGTTGTTTACCGGGTATCCGTTATTTTTAGAGATTTCAAATAACATGAAAAAGGGAAGTTTTGTAAGCCCCGCGTTAAATTTGAAACAAAGATTAACCCGTTGAAAGGGTTTGATTCATGGCCCCTCGTGATCCCAAAAATCAGTAACTCGTCTATGGCCTTTAACGTATCGCAACACTCTGAACTTTAGAGATTAACATGAATATACCCCTTATTTGATGCAGGCTATATCTTTATATTTAAGAGATTAGCCTACCTTAAAGAACAAAGGGAATGAAATATGTAATAGGAAACCGGCCATCGGGAGGATTTCCTGGCGATAAAGTACAATGAGTGGCTGAGTCAGCGAGTGGTGGCCGTACCGAAGTTTCCACCACCTGAACTCGGTTAACGGGCGTTCGGGCTTAATGCGTAAAACAACCTGAGGGGCTTTTTCCGGCGGTCCGCTATGGCGCCAGCTTCCTGGTGGTATTTTCGAGGCGCTGCCGCCAGCCATGGTTCGCGCTTTGTTTATGGAGGCGCCGGTCAGCATCCATTTATGCTGTTTTTCTGGACGTGATTCTACCGCTTTGACGAAGTTTCAAGGAGTCTCTTTAATCTTTTCTCTTTGTTTTTCGAAGTTCGACCAGCTCTCGTGACGACTTCGGGCGAGGTCCGCGCAGGTCAGCGAGTCCGCCCGAGTTTCTACATTTCCAAATAAGAAAGCGTTTACTTTGTGATTCTCGCCGCTGTAAAGGCCGGTGACAAATGAAGAGGGTTTCAAGACATAATAAGGGTTTCTTTGCAAGAAAATGGTTCTCGCAAATGACCGCTTTGTTGCAAGAAAATCGCATTGTAATCGCCTTACATTGACCGTTTCTTTTGCAAGAAAATGGCGGCTCTTTGGCTCTGCTAAATGCAAGAAAATGGCGGTTCGGACGGCAGAGGATGTTAGTGATGATCAAGATGCCTCGTAATCGACCGTGGTCAATTATATGAAATTGTTTTGTACAAACAATCGTGCTTAAGCGTTTATGGTTTCCTCGTGAATCGCCCTTTAAAAATTGTTTTGAAATTGTTTTGTATGAATACCGGGTTCGGCTTAATCCTGGTGCTTATAGTTTCGTGATGAATCCGCTTTTAATCGGTGGCTTATGGTTTCGTGATGAAAAAAAAAAAATTGTTTCAGATAAAATAATACCGTGGCGCCGCCATTCGCTTACTCAACAAAAGTTTCCCATAGAAGAAACAAAATAGGAATCCAGAGGAAAAGCCCCCTCCCCGTTTACGCCCTTTAAACATCCGTGTCGCGGATTATCTTGATCGCAAATAATCTCCACCCTTAAATCTAAGATTCTTGGCACAGAGGTTATTTCGACAATCCATTGCTCCCAGCATTTATCAAGTCCACGGAAAGTCGAGATTGAGGAGATTTATCAAATCGGCGGCATAATCCCCCTCCACCAGATGTTTATGGAAAGCCAACCTCTTCTTCTCGATGATTATGGTACGTACCACGCAACCGAGGGTTATTTAAGCCATAATCATCTCTTGCCAGTGAGGGTTATCCTCCTCAAAACTCTACCGCTTCTTTTCATGTCTATGTCTCTACGTGAGGTCTCTGCTGGGCTATTTCATGTGTAAAGCGGTCCTCGTTTACGTTTTAACAATTTGATACTAGCTGGTGCCTTGAAAATTTGTTGCTGGCATGGACCACCATCAGCTTTATCGAAAGCATATTTCTCAGATGCTCCTTAATTCCTTTCCACTAAGAAATGCTATGTAATCTTTCCGCTTAAGAAATGCAAGTTATAAATATTTCTTCAAAGCCAAATATAATGTAGCACACAAACAAGAGCTAAATTACAAATGTACGTAAGCGTAAAAGATAACAAATGACCTTGAAATTAGAAACATAAAACAACAAAAACTACACGCGGGATTTCTTGTGTAAAATTATATATCCTTTTTAGAAAACAAATGTACCGGTGCAAACAATAAACTTTTTCTTAAAACCATATTCTTTTCCTAGAACCATAATCAAACACTTCTGAAAACAATTGGCTTTAAAACACCATATAATTTTGCGTTAGAAACCAACACCTTGAGCTCAAATATAAGCTGGGGCGAAATTAGCAAAACCGGACAAAATTTCTCTTTAATGCGGGTTCTTTCTGTGTTTTTTGGTAAAATGAAGGTGTCAACATGTGGACCTTCTGCTCTATTAAGAACCGCTACGCTGGGTTTTAGAAAACAACACTCGGAAAACATGTTTCTACTTTTAAAAGCAACATATAGGAAACATGGCGGTAATTTTATGCAGATACCTGACGTTCTGATGGCCAGAGGGTTTTTTGCGAAAAATCGAGACGCGGCAATTCTGGCCTAAAAACTACACGCCATTTCTAAGCAGGTAACCTGACAAAATACCACGAAGTTTGATGGTTTGCTTTTTCGTCCAGCTTCACCTAAAACAACATGCGACTCCAAGATTAGTGGTTGTGGCCGGCGATATCGACGACAAACTGCTATCTCTTCTGCGCAGCTAAGCGTTAAAGGAGTAGGCCCGACCGTTATTTGTGAAGGGTTGGCACAAATGGGCCATCTTCCGGCCGACTTTGTATGGTGATGTCCGGGCGGGGCTGCTCCCACAAGCGAGTAGTTGAGGAATCAGATCTCCCCGCCCTGCGCCATCACCATTTTCCATTGGAATTTACAATTCTGAACGCAGGAAGTGGACTCCTCACCAATTGCGCCCTCGCTCGTAGCATCCTTATTGGCAAGCTCCCGCGTACTCCATCGCCTCCCACCAGTGCCCCACCGCTACTGGATCACTTTAATCGCAGGACCTTATGCCCAACCGCTGAGTATGGCGACCCTCGGGTGAAGCTGCAACTCCCCCACTTCAACGTAGCCAACGGTCACTACCCAATCTGGCTTCCCACGTTCTACCAGATGCTTGGGAGAGGTCAGCCACGCATGAACCCTCGGCCACCTCACAATCTTCTGGCGATGAGCGGCTCTGGAGCTCAAACTAATAATCGGCAAATCACCCATCCCACCTCCCTCACCACTACCCAGGTCACACGCCCTTCCCTAAGATCAAAGAAAGCCGATACACCCTCACAGAGCACTGAATGCACGCTATCTCCTGGATCGGCACCCTGTAAGACATTCGGGAGAAGGGTCTTGGGCAAGACTCCACCACGTGAAACATCATCTCTAAGCATTTAGGTACAAGACTAAAACAGCCTTTTATGACCCGCCGGGGCCTTGGTCACCCCATCTCCCACGACAGGCATGGCTCCTCGGGCCACGAGGGGATGTCATCATGGCCAGTGGGTGCGATTTTTTTAATCGAGGTGTCGTTTTGAGTGCCGCCATAAGTGGGTGTGGTTTTAAATAGCCGTTTTTATATTGGCTCGGGCGTGGTTTATGTTTGCAGTTTCTATGGTTGTTTTAATGAAGTATGGTTTTCCTCAAGTGGGTGTAGCTCTTAAGTAACCAGTAGTTTGCCAGCCATTTTAAGGAAGTATTGATTTTTCGGGTGTGGTTTCTATATAAATCCGTGGGTATAGTCGCGTAGCCATTTTAAAGTAAGTATGGTTTTCGAGGTGTGTGCCTTTAAGCAGGCTGCATTTTAAGTGGTCGCTTTTTACGTATGTGGTTTTCCTCGCGGCATAGTTTTACGCAGCCTATTTCTTGCTGTGCTATGGTTTTTTGAGGTTATTTCGCTGTTACCCATCACCTGGAATATTGTTTCGCGGTGCTCAACTTTGGGAATGCATCGATTGTTTTTATGACAGTGTGAAAAATAACTTCAACTGCTAGATCCAACCAATTGCCAAGAGAATGAGCATTCTGCACGGAAAATCGGCCGCATCATCTAGAGATTTTGCCCGACGACAGCTCGAATAAATGTAACGGACGACATTATTTGATGCTTTTCCTCGATGATACTACGGCCGCATATCACACATAAATCGCCGTAAGCCTCGCCGCTAAGTCACATTAATCGTCGTATCATAATGCCAAATATGTATCGCCGAAAAACGCCGATTTTATACCGTAATTTATACGTAAAATTCGCTTCTAATATTCAAGTAGAATAATCGGCCGAATATACGATATATCATCGATTTTAAGGCCAGACTATCTCGGCTTCATTGTGACGACTTTCTAGCGCTTACAATTTTAGTTATAACATTTCATTGAACAAGAAATTTCCGGGATGAAATTTGATGTTTCACAAAGCTCCCCGATTTGCCTAATGATGTATTATTTAATTCGCTTGATTTAGCTAGGGAAATTAATTTCCATCCCTAGCTAGTATTGTAGGTTTGGCTTTTCAACTTAATTCCATATTTATAATGCTTATGGGACACCTCTAAGAATCTTAATTCAATAGACTTACAATACTATATTATTCATAATAAGAATCTCAATAATTCTTATAACCTTTAAGGAGTTCCTTGGGGACAGCTTCAGATTTTTACCGTGGCATCCTAGAGACATAGAATTTGTTATGTGCATGCAATGTCTTTGTATTTTATGGTTTAGTAAAATACTTGTAGGGCATACTGAAATAAGGTTAGGGCTTAATAGCCCCTAGATTTTGCTAGGATGGATACCATGCCGAGTCGCAAGATTTTGTTTGGGTTGCATGGTCTAAAAGATCTGGTCTTAATTCCTAATACTATGGCTTTAAGTTCATATTTAAAGGTTGGTAAGACCTTCTTCAAAATTTTATAATGGTTGAAAAACCCATTCTTATAATCTATCTCTTGAAAAAAATTGGCCCCTGTGAAGTTGACACCGAAAAATGGCATATTGCATGTAAAGAATGCCCTTAGACTAGGCTCCTCAAACATGCCCTTAGTTCTATTATTACCTTGGCTCAAACATGACATCGGACTCAAATATACCACACAGCTCAAACATACCACCCACCTCAAACATTTATAGGCCTCGTCACGCCACATGGCTCAAACATGCCACGCTGGCTCAATCCTCATGTTATGTGGCTCAAACATGCCCCCTAGGGCTCAAACTTGCCAATCCTGGCCCCTAGCATGATACATGGCTCAAAAATCCACATAGGCTTAAAAGGTGCTACCTTATCTCAAACACGCCACATAGTATCAAACATGCCACTAGGTTTCAAAACATGACACGGCTCAAACATGCCACCAGTCATAGAATGCTCTTCTCACATGATTTATTTTTTTGAAGAATGAAATATGATTTTGTATGTTTTTAATGGTTGAAATGTTGTGCCTTTGCCCCTAGGGCTTGAACATGCCACATTGGTTTCAAGCATGGCCACTTGACTCAAACATGCCACATAGGCTCAAACATTTCACCTCGGCTCTGGACCGGGATAGATGATAGCAAGCAACCTTGGCTGCAAACTTAAGATGCAAATTGTGAGTCTTGAAAGGACAACAATGTTGAGATAGTACATGTACCGACATGATCTTCGCTATGGGTTCCAAACATTGACGCATTCTTACTTCATGAGACATGCAATGCCAACTAAAAATAGTAAAATGGATTACCTCGATGCATTATTTTTCTCTTAAAGGATGAGATGGTTTAAAGTTTTATTCATTTACAAAACAAGAAGATTGATAATACAGCAATGCTCAAAATAAAGCATGAGATACATGTTGTACCTCATTTTTCATCTCATACTATTGATATGCATCTACCTAGAGCTATGTCATCTCATACGTTTTTCGCCTCTCACAATAATTTTTGTGATCATAAACCACCGGGATCATAGGCTTATGTAAATCTTCATAGCAATGAAGAAGAATATAACACGACTATTTAGGGGAAATTTCAAATCAAGCGTAGATTTTGACTATGACATTTGTGAGAAAATAATCAAATGTTAATATAACCTTTAAGCTTGTTAACTCAACTTAACATTTGAACTCAGCTTTGAAACATCAACAATCCCAAATTACATACAAAACATTGAACCAACTTGTATCAACATAATTCAAGATCAATAACTTGCTCTCAATTCTTCAAATAATCCTTAAGCAGCGACTGTTCGGTTATTATCTCAAGAATAAAACATATAATGCAATAACGTAATAAGCATTAAAATGGTTCATAATGTAATGTAGCTCTGTGTACCATTCATCTGGCATTGACCTACTATTGTAGATTATTGATCGATCAAACATACCTAGAATGTGAACTGATTAGCCCAAACTTAAGATCTTCTAAAACTCATAATTTTTGGCGAGCATCAGTATTCCCTGAATACTTGGAACCAACGGATCTACCTTTACTAATTATACTAACTGGCTTTTTCAACTTCTCTTGGCTCCATTTTAGTGACCCAGGTTTTTCCCTTTCCTTTTAAGCCCTTCAAATATAGAATATTTACATGTATTCGCAATGGTCCTATTCATACTTGTAGGGTTGAAGAAACTACCTTTCTTAAATCTAGGGTTAAACAACAACTTTAACCTCATCCAGAGATCTCAGCTGAAACCCAATACAACTTCCAATAACCATATATCTTTACATATAACAAATTATGATGTGAACAACTTCAAACTTCAAAAGTGTTCACATTTAGGGCCTTAATTTATCTTTACCATGTCAAATTTCTAAAAATGACCTCAGAGTTTTTAAAATTGCTCGCTATAGAATTGACTATAACTTTATAGGCAATTACCGCGCCTTACAACACTGCTATGTATGCATAAGTAATAGTAAATTTCACACTTGGGGACAACAAATATGACGGTGAAGCATGATATCGCATGGTTTAGATGAACTAAATGAAGATCGCGGATCTCGCCCTTTCATCCTATTGGCCATTGAGATCTAAGGGTCAGTGATCTTGACCCCGGCCCTATTATCCCATTAGTGGAGGAAGTTGGTACGGATTTCCATCCGCTTTTGTCGCTTTCTCGCAGCTTGGTTAGCCAAGCGGTTTCGCTTTTGCTCGATTTTGCCGCCTTTGCCGCATTTATTGATTGAAGGTCGGTACGATTCAGCCCCACTTTTAATCTCGATTGCTCTGGCTCGACATCTTCAACCTCATTCTTTGGAATTCCATAGTCGTAACGCTTCAAACCCAATTCTCAACCCCCGACAGTTAGTTTTACGCTGGGTAATGTACGATACAAAGCCCCGCATGATTCTGGCTTCAACCTTATTCCTGCCTTCATCTCATTTCGGCGTTTTAACTTCTATCAAAGTACTCCAACGCAAGATTCGCCGCCGCCACGCGTGTTTTCTCGCTTCTAATGTATTGGCCGAAACCACAAATAGGTTTTCACATTTCTTCCTCAATGATTTCTTATTTAATTCAGTCTAATTCCTTTTTGATCCAAAGGCCCCTTAACTCCCAACAGTATTGTTTACCGTGATCCGCGATATTTTGTGAGATTAACATGAAAGGAGTTTGTGTTCATGTTAATCGAACAAAGAGATTTAACCCTGAAAGGGTTTGATTCATGGCCCCTCGTGATCCCAAAAACGTAACTCGTTTCGGGCGGCCTCTTTAACAATGCAACACTCTTGAACTTCTTTAGAGATTAACATGAATATATTCTTATTTGATGCGTAGGCTATATCTTATATTTAACAAGAGATTAGCCTTACTCAAGAACAGGGAATGAAATATGTAATAGAAACCGCTGTTTTGGAGGAGTTTCCGGCGAACTTCAGTGCTGAATATGGCGCGAGCCGCTGAAAGTGGTGCGCCACCGAAAGTTTCCACCACGAAACCCGGTTAACGGGCGGTTCGCCACGTAAACAACCGAGGGGCTTTTTCCGGCGGTCCGCTATGGCTACCGGGCAAGTTGGTGGTATTTTCTTGAGGCCGCCGGCAGTCATCTCGCAGTTTCTTTGCTTTATGGAGGCTCTACCGTGAAAGCAACTACTTGGCGCTGTTTCGACGATTCTGGCCGCTTTTGACGAAGTTTCAGCTTGTTCTTTAATCTTTGTTTTTCGAAATTCCGGATCAGCCAGAATTTTTACCAAGGAAAGGTCTCATGAGGTCCGCCGAAGTCTCCGTTCGGAGTTTTCTACATTTCCAAGAAAGCGTTTTACTTTGTGATTCCGCCGCTGCAGCGCTGCCAGACAAATGAAGAGTGGTTTCAAGACATAATAAGGGTTTCTTTGCAGCAGCGGCTATTCTTTCCTGCACCGCTTTCGCTGCGTAATAAAACTTAACAAAATGCTTCATTGACTGTTTCGCAAGAAAATGGCGTTTTGCTCTGGCAAAACGCACAGAAATGGCGCTCGATCGCAGAGGATGTTATGATGGATCGCGATGCCTTTGTGTGACCGACCGTCAAATTATATGAAATTGCTTTGTACAAAACAATACCGTGGGCTTAAGGGGCTTTGTGTATTTAACTGCCCGGGCTAAAATTGTTTCGAAATGTTTTGTATAATACTCGCCCGCTTTTAACCGGGTGGCTTTATAGTTTCCGTGATGAATCCGCTTTTAACCGTGGCTTATGGTTTTCAGAAGGGAAAATTGCCTCTGCATAAAATAATATCACCGTGGCGCCGCTTTTAAGCTCCGCCGCTTTTCACCAACAAAAGTTTTCCTTTTATGAAGAAACAAAATAGGGAATCTGTGAAAGCCCCCTCCCGCTGTTTTACGCCCAAAACATCGCGTCGTGGATTATCTTGATCTAAACAATCTCCACCCTTAAATCGCGATTCAAGCGCCAGAGGTTATTTCCGGGATAATCCATTGCTCCCCGAAAGCGATTTACTCAAGTCCATTTGGCCGAGATTGAGGAGAGATTATCAAATCGATGGTGATAATCCTCCACCGATGTTTGTTGAGGTGCCAGTTTTCTCGATGATTATGGTAGTATAACCTCGCCGCCCGGAGGGTTTGCCATAATCATTCCAAGAGTGAGGGTTATCCTCCTCAAAACTCTACCGCTTTTCATGTCTATGTCTCTGCCGAAAATCATGGCTATTTCTATGCGTGGGCAATGGTCCTGGAAGCATGCTTTGGGTCAATCTTTGATATCAGCTAAGTCTTGAAAATTTGTTGGCATGGACCCTCACCAACAAAGCTTATCGAAAGCATATTTCTGATGCTCGTAATCTTCCACCACCATAAGAAATGCTATGTAATCTTTCCGCTATAAGAAATGCAAGTTATAATATTTCTTTCAAAGCCAAATATAATGTAGCACACAACAAGAGCAATTACTACACAAAAGGCGTAAAAGATAACAAATGACTTCGAAATTAGAAAACATAACAATGAATTGCAAACTACACGGATTTTGTAAAAATTATATATCCTTTTTTTTTAGAAAAACAATACCTGAAAACAACAACTATTTTTGGAAAACCATATTCTTTTCCTAGAACCACAATCAACACTTGAAAACAACAACTATTTAAAAAAAAAACACCATATAATTTTTGTTAGAAAACCAACACTTGAAAACAATATAGTTAAGAAATTAGCAAAATTGGACAAAATTCTCTAATGCGGTTTTTCTAAGGTGTTTTTTTTTTTTTTTTGCAAAACAAGCAGTACCAACATGTGGACCTCTTAAGTTTTATTAAGAACCACATGCTAGTTTTTAGAAAAACAACACTTGAAAATTACAGCTACTTTTAAAAAACAACATATAGAAATACATGGTAATTTCTATGTGTAGATAATTTTGACAAAAGTCTAATGCCAGAGGCTTTTGCACCACGGTATAAATTTTGGCCAAAAACTACACGCCATTTCTAGCAGGTAACCTGACAAAAACACCTCACGTATTTTGATGTTGTTTTGGGAAAACCAATCGAAAACAACATGTGGACTCCAAGAGATAGTGGTTGCAGTCAAGGATATCGTAATTTTACAACCATATCTCGCCTATGGCGTGCTTTGTTGTTGCCGGAGTAGTATCTTTGACCCGGTTATTTGTAATGGGTTGGCACAATGGCCATCTTCCAACAGCCGCGACTGTGATAGAGAACCAAGGGGGCGGCTCCATATCCCCAAGAAGTTGAGGAACGTGATCTGCCCCCGGTTACCCATTTTTCCATTGGAAACGCATTAATCGAACGGTGGAAGTGGATCTCCGGCCTCACCCTGCTCTCCCGTAGATCTCTATTGGCAAGCTCCCCGGGTACCCATCATTTCTCAACACTTCAGTACCCTACCGCTCGATTCACGCATCGCAGCAGGACCTATGCCTACCGCTTGAGCATGACCTCGCAGGACTGCTGTAACTCCCTCATTGCCTTCAATGTTAACTGCCACCGTGACTCACCGCTTCGGACAAACCGGCCGAGATGCTTTGGGAGAGGCCGCCACGGCTAACCTCGGGCGCTACCACCTTCATGATGAGTGTCGGTTTCTCGTGCGACACTCGCAAATCATCGATCCCACCTCCCGCCCACAAGCCATCGGGCCAATACCGCCCTTCCTCAAGAACAAGCAGTGCCTGCATACCTCACGTAGCATCAGCTAATGACGCTTGGTCTCCCTCGATCGGCACCCCAAGACATTCGAGAGCGGGTCTTGGGCAAGACTCCACACTTCACGTGAAACATCATCTCGAGCAATAGGTACGCGATTTGCAACAGCCTTTATGACCGGGCCTCTGTGGGCTCTATTCGGCCCCTCCTAATGATAGGTGGGTACGGCTCCCGGTCATCACAGAGGGGATGTCATCATGGGCCTACAACGCCCAGCTAATGGGAAGGCAACAGATTTAGATGGCATGCAAGCTGAACTTCTGAAATGGGTTGGGCTCTCCACCGGTGCCCCTCGCCCTCACGACATTATTCAATAAAGCATTGCAAGAAGGCTTCCCTCCCAGTTGGACCACTAGGTAGAGCAGCCTGCTATACAAGGCGGACCCTCATCGCCTCGCCAACTATCGCATTATGTATTAGCCTTTGCAAAATCATATCGCATCCTTGAACAGCGGGCCGACAATATGGGCGTAAGGAGAGGCGACAAAAGGAAGCTCACACGCGTTTTCGGCCCGCATTCCACCATTGATCATATTCCTTTACCTTGGCGACATTGATTGAGGATAGCAGAATCACCGACAAAACTGCATCGCTATTTCGTGATTTAAAAGCTTTTGACACGCTACTCGACAGTTATGGGACAACGCGTTGTACCGGGACCCCTTGACTTGGTATAATTTTATATAGGCTATATGAGGCATGCTCTCCAGTCGCATCATATGCTCGCCGACAACCTAATAAGCACAATTTCATTAAATGAGAAATTTCTGCGGATTCCACTAAGGACGAAAAATCCTTTTTAGTCCATTTTATGATCTATTTTGAGCAATTATGGTTTCATTTAGCAAAAAAATGCATCTAAAGTGCCATTTATTGGCTTCATTAAAAATAATACTAATAGTGCATATAAGTAATGAAGCAAAAGAAACATGAGATCACAAAATCGCGAAAAATTTCCAAATTCATAGATTTGCATATCCATAAATTTGCCACAACAGCAAGGACTTGAAGAGATAGTCCGCTACAAAATTATTATTGTACACCTTTACATTATAATCACAAAATTCAGCTATGCAAGAGGATCAGTTCTCACAGAATGCTGGCCATGGCTATTGAAGCACCATAGGATCTCCTTGAAAGCTCTCTAACCGCGGGCGTGCTGAAATTGGGATCATCAACAATGTCCGTGATTGAATTGTGTATTCTTGATCACATCATGTCCACATCGGGTTGAGCTTCGTGCATCAATCGATTTTGGGTGGATCTATTAGCCTTCTTCAACAACAGCACCTTTGTCTCTCCGCTACGAACCCGCGATGATAGGATTCAGAGGCGTCGCTTCCTACTTTCAAGAATGCCCCGTAGGCACTTCGCTTAGTCGGTCACTCTTCGGCCCACACAATACAAAAATCTCTTATTCCTTCATCAATGAAACCCGGCCAAACGTAACCACAAGAGAAAGTAATCAAACACTTCGCTCCCCGGCAAGACCATTTTCCTCGCGACGAGATAGAGTGTGTGGCAGCCCCACCGGGTTTCTCATGATTATGTCCCCCGGCAAGCCTTGCCACCAGACTTAATCTTCGCTGCAGAGCTTCTACCATAGTCTTCTGCCTCCCCGCCTCAGATCTTCTTCATTAGGGTAAATCGAAACCGGTGGCGCTCTTGAGGATGATCGGCAAAATCCAGAATCTCGAGGTCAATGTCATCACGATCACCAGCAAGGCCTGAATTTTGTATGCATTAATTAGTGCATGGGGCTCCCCGAACCCCCGCGGGCGCGATTCTTGTATCTGGCCCCTCATACATGCCAATAAAAACTCGATCCTGAATCCGTGATTATCCAACACGATGAAATTAACACATTATGCTTTGGTCTTGCAAAGCACACTATCCGTAGAAGAATCACCGTGGTGTCTCTACCGCATTAAAGAAGTTAGATAGCGTGGTTTGTCTAATACTGGAGTTATGCATCTAGTGTCCAGACTATCAAGGATACCGGTACCGTGGATAGGTCTCGACATGTCGCACGGCTTTATACCTTATCATGCATGAATTGTATGATACCATTACTTGTCGCGATAAAACGAAAAATACTTCAAAAAAAATTCGCCGAAGATTTTCGCATCACGAACCTTCTAATTACAGACGCATTCATTTTGCCTAATTGCCCCGGGCTTGAAATCAAAGGTGCGCATTCAGATGAGTGTAGGCAAATGGCTTTATTTACCTAAACCACCGCATAAACAACCGAAGACTTAGGGATGCAGTTCGAATGCATTCCTCAGAGTTTGTTATGAGGTTCACTAGCCGGTTCCTCCTCGCAATATCTCGAGGAAGATGGTTCGGTTATAGCACTAATTTCAGGGTCGAGGCACCGCGAACCCGTGAATAAGAGAATGAATGAGCCGGGCCTTCGGGATCTAATAATAATGGAAGTACCTCGATATGCATTAGCTCTATTACTAAGAATAGAGGACTAACATTGAATAAGAAGCATCAGTATAAAATGGCCGATGTAATTTCATTTGCTTGGTAGATTGTTTCATTGCTAATGCATGAATGTTTCCATTAGTATTTCATCGATACCAGATATAAATGGCCATGGCTTCATTTGCCAACAACGAGACTCCTAAAGTAAGCCGACAGCATCTAAAATGCATACCGCCAACAAATGTACATCCTTTGCTAAGCTCAGGCATTCAAATGGTGCTACTGGCCTTGCCAACAAACAAGACTTCCTAAAGTAAGTTACCAGGCATCCAAATGGCTGGTGGTGCCATTTGCCAATAACAAGACCCTAAAGTGTTACATTATCCAAATGGCGCATTTCATTTGGAACAATAATAAACGCAAACAATGCAAGTAGATGATCCTTATCCGCCTTTATGGGTACTAGTCGCTGTTCCACGCGATGAGGAGCTCTAGGAATTATCGATTCCATTTCGAGCCTCTTTGATTTTTGCCCTAAACTCAAAATGCTGAAGAGGTGAGTTTTCATTTGTAGGAAACGCTTTTCTAAAACATCAAAAAAGAGGCCAAAACCGGTTGCTCGAGGGGCGCTCTGGAAGAAGCCGCCGCCAGTCGGGCGCCGGGCGGCTAAGATCGAGGCGCTCGAGCCGGAATCAAAAGTTTGTCCTGTCCTCCGTGAAACCGGTGGAGGCGACCAACTTTGGTCACTGGCCGCCTCACGCACACAAAGGCCCAACTAGGGCCCGTGGCGTCCAGCTCTATGCCCGCCACCGCCCATGCTCGGCCATGCCCTCGCCATGCCCGCGGGCCCAAAATTTTATTGCCCTCGTACCTTTAAATCTTACTTCAAATCGGAATTATTTCCCTCAGCCCCTTCCACCCGCCACCTCGCCCAAATTTGAACATAAAATTTAAAAATCCCGCCTTTAATTTGAAAAACTCTGCTAACCTGCGGTAATTTTAACATAAAATTCAAAATCTCACTCGTGAATTTGAATGACCTACAACTGCGGTAAATCTCCGAATCAACCGCCTTTTAAAATTGTAATTTCTATGCTTAAAGCTTTGTCTTTGTCAGCCGTTTCTCCCTCTTAAAGTTTTCTAATTATGGTACGACGCATTATTTTCGCGGCAATCTGCCTGCACCTCAATCCGGTCATTGTGCTTCAACAAATACCGGGCCGCCGCGATAAGCCGAAGTGAAATTTCTTGGTATGGCGACGCCAGGCTGTCAGCGCTTCTTCTTTTTGGCCACGTAAATCCTGTGATTCTTGACGCTTTCCCCGGGCGCTTCCGAAGCACCATATCCGGCCATTGACCGTAAATTTTGTTTTTTCTTGTTCCCCATCGCCCAAAGACAACATACCACTCATGGATCTATCTAATATCAAGTAAGTCCAATTATTTCCGTGGGAATTATGTTCTGGCTGCCGCCATGTATATATGGTTCAACAGTCAAATTTATACCGGACACGTAACTCTTTGGTTTCCAATGCCATAAGGGGAAGCCCATGTTATGCATGTCCGGCCAGATTGAGACATGTACAAAGAATGGAGCAGCAACGCATAACATAAATACCTTCGTAGATTTTGTGGCCAAAATGTAGATTGCGGTAGATTTTGAATGGTGCACTGATCAAATGCGCTTCATTTGTTCCAAATACACCACTAAAATGGTGTATTCAAAATGTTTCATGGCTTCATTTGGTCGAAATGATGCACTTGGTCGCAATGGTGCGGTTCTGGTTTCGCCTGGAGCCATGGCTCATTTGGTCGAAATGAACATCAATGTGAAGCCGATAGCTTCATATGCCCAAAAGTCATACGTGGCAGCTGCATCTAGGTCGCGGACGGTTCAACTCTTTAGAGCCGCCCTTAGATCCTAAAAACCGCGGGATTGAATCCCGCTCTACAAAGTGTGCATGCATGGCCAAAGTTTTGCCCAACTGGATGTGTGGTGAGTTGGTATAGGCCTAGTATCGCCAAAAATAAGTGTTCATTTGGTCAAGGGTTCAAACCTTGCCAATGTCACCTTATATTTGGGAGTTGCCACTAGGGGCATACGATGATGATCCCGACGCGGGCGTAACTTAAAAGCCTATACATGTCCCTCCACTTCATCGCCGCTGGCAAAGGGACAAAAACTAGCTAGTTTGTAAAATGACTAGTCTAGACCGCAAAAGTTGGTTTATGAGTTTGTAAAATGACTAGTCTAGACCAGTAAAAGTTGGTTTACGACATCGCGTGGCTGGTTTAATCGGCACGCTAAAGCCCTCGGGTCCCAGATCTAAAAGTCATACGCGTGCGCACTAGGTCGCGGACGGTTCAACGATGCCCCTAGAGTTGCCCCTAGGATCCTAAAACTTCCTCAAGGTGGGATTGAACGCTTCTACAAAGTGTGTACATGTATGGCCAAAGTTTTGCCCAACGGATGTGTGGTGAGTTGGTTTAGTCCTTAGTAATGCCAAAAATAAGTGTTCATTCTGGTCATGGGTTCAAACCTTCGCCAATGTCACTTTTATATTTGGAAGTTGGTTACCGGGGCATCCGTAAACCAATTTTACTTGTCTAGACTAGTCTTTTACAAACTAGCTGCTTGTCCCACCGCCAACGAAGCGCCCAAAGTGGAGGACATGTATAGGCTTTTAAGTCTCTACCATCGCCGGGATCATCATCAGATACCCCTAGTAACCAACTTCCAAATATAAGTGACATTGGCAAGGTTTTAAACCCATGACCAAATGAACACTTATTTTGCATTACTAGGGATTATACTAACCTCACCACACATCCTACTAAAAACTGGGCCATACATGCCGCACACTTTGTAAGGCGGTAGACTAACTCACCTTGAGGGAAGTTTTTCGATCCTAGGGGGCAACTCTAGGGGCATCGCTGAACCTAACGCCGCCCAGTGCCGCCACTCATGAATTCCTTTTGGGCATCCAGGACCAGAGGGCTACGAACCGCGAAACCGTTACGAATCAGAACTCAACTTTACCGGTCTGTAATTTTCCAAGCCCTTTACAAACTAGCTTAGTTTTCGTCCTAACGCCAACGAAAGCGTAAAGTGGAGTGACATGTATAGGCTTTTAAGTTCTACCATCGCCTGGGCTTAGACAAGAACTGCGAACCTACGCACTGTGAACCAACTTTAACGGGTCTAGACTAGTCTTTTACAAACTAGCTTGCTTTCGTCCCAATCGCCAACGAAACAAAAGCGAGCATATGAAGCTTTTAAGTTCTACCACGCCGTGATCATCATCGTGATACCCCTAGTAACTAACTTCCAAATATAAGCGACATGGCAAGGTTTGGAACCCATGACCAAATGAACACTTATTTTGCATTATTTTCAGGGACTATACTAACTCACCACACATCCAGTTGGGCAAAACTTTCATTGCTACATGCACTTTGTAGGCGTGATTCAATCCCACCTCGAGGAAGTTTTTCTGTATCCAGGGGCAACTCTAGAGCATCGCTGAACCTAACGCCACTGCTCTAGTGTCACTGCCATTTATGACTTTTGGGCATCCTAGACCGTGAGGGCTTTATTGAACGTGCGAAACCAGCCAGAATCTGTAAACCAACTTTTAATCGTCTAATTAGTCTTTTACAAACCAGCTAGTTTTGTCCTAATCGCCAACGAAAGTACCAAAGTGGAGGACATGTATAGGCTTTGCTCTACCACGCCTGTGGATCATCACTCCATACCCTTAGTAACCAACTTCCAAATATGACAAGAATCCAAGAACTGTTCACGAATTGTGAACCAACTTTTATCGGGTCTAGATCTTTTACAAACTAGCTAGTTTTTGTCCCACCGCCAACGAAGCGTACCAAAGTGGAGGACATGTATAAGCTTTTAAGTTCTACCACGCCGGGATCATCATCGTGAGGTTCTCTAGTAACCAACTTCAATATGATAAGAATCAAGAAACCGTACCCACGCGAACTGGTGAAACCAATCCTTTACTAGTCTAGACTAGTCTTTTACAAACCAGCTAGTTTTTGTCCTAATCGGCAACGAAAGCGCCCAAAGTGGTGTGATTACGTATAGCTTTTGGTTTACGTGACATCGCGGGTCGGTTTACCTGTTATCAAGAATCAATATGATTAGCATTGTAAAACCAACTTTTATTATCTTAGATTCAATTTTATTAACTAGTTAGTTTAGGTTATCCTAGCAATTAGTGAGGATAGATTTTAGCCCTACCACGTCAGATCATCATCGTGATGCACCCCTAGTATATAAGGACATTGGCAAGGTTTAAACCCATGACCAAAATGAACACCTCCTATTTTTAAATACTAGCTCAGCCAACTCACCACATCCGCTGGGCAAAAACTTCGGCCATACATGCACACTTTGTGGTGGATTCAATCCCACCTCGAGGGAAGTTTCGATCCTAGGGGCAACTCTTAGGGCATCGCTGAACCCAACGGCCACTTATATTTGGAAGTTGGTTAATAGGGGTATACGATGATGATCCTCGACGCGGGTAGAACTTAAAGCCTATACATGTCCCTCCACTTTGGTCGCCAGTTGGCAAGTAAGACAAAAACTAGCTAGCTTTGTAATAAGACTAGTCTAGACCAGTAAAGTTGGTTTACGACATCGTATTGGCTTCATCGGTTACCGCGGACTAGTAAAAGTTGGTTTACGACATCGCGGGTCAAGGTTTATCGTTACCGCCTAAAAGCCCTCCTCGGGTCCTAGGGATGCCCAAAAGTCATAATGCGGGCGTGCGGCACTAGGGTCAAGGACGCTATTCAACTGGCCCCTAGAGTTGCCCCTTGTGGATCCTAAAAACTTCCTCAAGGTGGGATTGAACTCGCCTACAAAAGCGGTGCGGCTGTGGCCAAAGCTCATTCCAACGGATGGTGAAGTTAGGATTTTACGGCCTATTTGATCCAAGTGTTCACCATTTCGACTAATGTATTTTGGTTCCATTTGGTTCACCCATAAATCAAAATTTTACTAAAATGGCTAGCTTCGTTTTGGCGACAATGGTTTTCGCCTATTTCATATGTTCTAAAAGTGTCACCTTGCTTGATTGAAACCGGGTTCAATTTTCCCCAGACAACCTATCTCATTTAAGGACAATTGTTGCCTCGCGGGCTTAATATTTCTTCTTGAATAGAAAGGGGCTCCTTCATGGCAAGGAAATAGATCCTTCAATGTGGTAAATTGAGGTCACTTGAGTCCGGGGTGACCCATCGACGGAGCTTCATTCCGCCTGGCGCGTGATAACATTGGTGAAGCAAGAGGGGCACATTCTGCATTCAAGGCCTAAGAGGGATGTAGCGTTGAGTGCCCCTCGAAAGTGAAGATATCGCCTCAACATCCCTCAATTTGCCCCTCTTCAAGAGAGAATTCATCTAGTAGTCCACCATCTCGTCAAGAGTCTCACGACACGCCACCGCCACCGGTGGTGAACCAAGCAACAGCCAGAACAAATGAAGAAGACAAGATAGTAGAGGATATTGGAGGTCATAAAATCTAGGTGCCCGCCTTTGGTCTCGTAGTTGTTTAAAACCTCAAGATGACAGCCTACTACCCAGAACAGATCTACTTAGTTTGCCATGCTACATTCTTCACTTCGCCAAGATTGAATCTAAATATTCTGAGCAATATAGCTCCAGCGATCCTCGTGGATGCTATAGGACGCATGAGTTCTTTGGGTGTATCAAAGGTCGGCTTTCAAGGTAACATAATAGATTCAATGGGGAACTAAAATATAAGGTCATATCATGCTTGTGCCGAGAGGCCTCGAAGCTAACAGCCTAATATTCCGAGACCTCGTAGATATTTTGCTTCATGATGGTAGGACAGCTTCACAACAACATTTATGTCGAAAGCTGCTCTCAACGTGATGACTTAGAAGTTAAATGCTTGGAAGTCGATGTTGAGAAGCAATTCAAGAGGAAAAGGAATATATATGTGACGAGGGTCGAGGGAACCAAAGGGATAGCAAGAAGGAGAGGATGCGCCTGTCAATCAAGAGTGCTCTTAAAATTAACATGCCGCAAGGACTAATGTCAAAAACCGAAATGAGCAAGTATGTGCCTTTAAGAAAAGAATTTTATTCTCAATCAAGTAGTGCCGGATTACGCTTTGTTTTGATGTGTTGAGTGTAACTTATACAGGCGCCTGAGGCAAAAGTAGTGGTCTCGTGAGAGTGGAGGTCACACCTCACATGCATGCCAAGTGGGTTTTAGGAGTTGTCGAGGTTTTATAATTTCTGAGGAAGAGGTCTCGAAAGTTAGGTGGAAAACTAGCGAAAGCATGGTAATATGTGCCTTAAGAAGCCTAGATCTCGCGGACACTAGCTACGTAAAGCGTGCTTTGATACCTTCATTAGTGAGAATGCGAGCATTGCCCCTTTACAATATTTGGAAGAAAGGGTTTCCACGCCAAAGATAGCCAAAAATACGATTCTCCAAGTGTAACATATGTGTAGTCACCGGGCTAAATTGGAAAAGAAATCAAAAAGATACAAGGGAGAGGCTAACCTTTCAATTCAACGGCGGCACAGCTATGTTGGAAATCAACGCTCCTCAGAGGGAGTCAATATTCGCATTAGCGCAGCATTATCACATCGGGTTCACCGTAGGAAGTCACCTTTAAAATACATGATAAGATGGATCAGTCAAAACACTCACACCAAGAAGTCGCCATCCTCGCGAAAGTCCGCTTGGAGAGGAGGATCACTTGAAGAGCGTTTGACAGAGCATTGACATGGTCATGGTGGATCGCTTATGGTCATTTCTCTCTGATTCTTGGAAAGATGACTCAAACTTTCATGTCGATCACTTTCTGTGATCCTACACTATCTTGAGTTGCCTGGACCTTAAGACAAGTGTGCGGGATTCTGGTAAGCAGCTAACTACGATTGCAAATTGATGCAAGCCCTAAAAGACACCGACCACTCTGTTATAAGCTAGCTAGTATTAATAAGAGATGATGCCTTCATCTTCTAGTACCTACTTGTAGGCTTCAATCCTCTTCCTCAAATCTCTTACTACGCTTGATTAATGCACTAGTCAAAACAAAAAATAGATACATGCGTTCTCCTACCCTCTTATTTGACATGGTTTAAGGTATTCGATGCAGTTGGTCTATGATGGCTGGGCACACCCACATGATATTGATGCATTGTTTGGGAACTTTTCGACGCACGAGTTCATCGATGCTCTAACTTTGCATGAGTTGCTTTTACTGCTTAGCAAGTGCAATGCAAAAAGTCTCCCCGCTCCATATTTCGTGGTTGAAGTTCTAGGATTGAAAGGTTTTGTCAAGGATATATCCCCTCATAAAGGCCAACGTGCCTAAATAAAAGCCATACCCACCCATTGCTATTCGATTTAAAATGGATGGGAAATGGCCCATTATGCAATATAAGATGTTTCAACCCATAAAGAGTGGATTCCAAAAAGAAATAAGAATGTGGAAGGAGGATGAAAGAGCTAACGCCATTCACGCCCGCGCATAAAGATCGCCGAAGTACATAGCATTATAGAATTCCTCTGCAAAATCAAGAAGATAGTGTGTTTGCACGACAAGACAAAGCAACTATGGATTATCGAACGCAGATTCTTTTATGTTTGGAAGATGTATCTCCAGACGCACCCTCAAAAATGATAATTCCTTTGGTTATGCGACAAGCGCGCTAGAACCCTACAAGCTACCTTTTACTCCGTAGGTCGATGAAGCCGGTTAAGACTCCTTTGCCTACTTATTGTAACAGATGGGCCCGTTACCTATGGATGAGTTCGACCATGCACATGTTACTTAAAAGGTATTGCTTTTAGTCCGACTGAGACAAACTCCAACAAAAGAAGATGCCATCCCGATCCGTATTCACCAATTATGGTCACATTTATGTATTCATCATGGTGATGCCCTCGCTATCGCCTATACTGGTGTTGCTTAACTAAACATTGGCGCACTCCAATCCATCGTGATCCATCAAGGTATGAGAAGTTAGATGCCATGCTACATTATGCATGGGATGCAAATGGCAAAAAGATCAAATATCTATTCTGACTCCAAAATACATTAAGTTGACATGTGAGGGGACATAGCATTAGCTAAAAGCTCTTAACTTTCTACCATGTTCCATAATCATGTATGTAATTTCTCTTCTATGTATGTAATCAAATAATATCTATTATGCTTATACATCCTTACATCTTTTTATATTGTGTGCTTCAAGGCTACATCATTACATCTCGATGGCCACATTATTGAATGGTATATATAATTTAGATGCACATTATATTATTGATGGCATTACAGCCAATCATTCATTCATCAACCCTCGCTAACGGATCGTGATTCGCCAGAGGGTATGGCGCCGTAGGCCAGCAGATGGATCACAACATAAGCGTATCTACCCATCAAATCAACGCCCCGACCGCTAACCCGTCCAACATCTCTATAGAGCGTATCCAACAAGATCAGCTTGTAGCTCATGGAGCCAGTAATGAGCTACTTTTTTATAGTCGCTAGAATTATTGGTATAATACTTCAAAGATTATTGGTATTATACTCTCTACATTATTGGTATTATACTTCAAACATTATTAGATTCAGGATATAAATTCTTTCAATCTTGCTTTCACTTCACTTTTCAATCTTGTTCACTTCTCGCGTTCTCACCTTGCTCCATGATCTCCTTTGTCTCCTGCTACTTGATCTTGTTCCTTTTTGTTACTTCATTCCCCGCAGTTCTTGCTACTTGATCTTGTTCCTTGCTCTTTGATCTTGCTACTCTTGATCTTGTTCCTGTTTCCTGATCTTGCTATACTTGATCTCGTTCCCTTGCTTTTGCCTCTTTGATCTTCCTTGCTACTTGATCTGATCCTTGTTCCTTGCTTCTTGCTACTTGATCTTCGACTCCTTAAAAGCCTGCCACATCTTCGCGGGGTTCTTTCTACTCTTGATCTTGCCCTGCTTGCTCTTGTTCCTTCCTCTCAAGCCAGGTTCCTTGCTAGTTCGGCCGGTGATCCTTGCTTGCTTTTGCAAAGGGTTAACCTTAATCCCCTCGCTACTCCTGCATCCCTCAGCATGCCCTAAGCATTCCGTAAGGCCCGACCAAGATGAGCTATTTGACCATTTCTTGAGGCCATGCCCACATTCCCACCAAGGAGCTTCTTGCAGGTGGAGTTGATCAACTTCATTCTCGATGCATTTGATTGCGGGTCATATGTGCCACCGATGGAAATTAATCCATCTTGCAAATGTTATAGGAAACTTGCAATGAGGGGAATTCTGGAACCCCTCCTCATCTGACTACCAGCTTGAGGCCTCTCTTCTTCGTAGTTTATTTAGCACACTCTCCGACCAATACATATCAGTTCATCTCACAGTCTTTGTAAGGGGTGCCACCCTACCCTGAAACTAGACTCGGTGAGCTTTCCAGAGTGCTTAAGATCGCTTCTATTCCGGAGCACTGTCAATTTATGACGCTTTTAAAGTTTGCCCCTCCCTTAATTTCATCCGCCTTTTCTAAAATTGTTCAATATCCTCTCCTTCCAATAGAGAATATCTTTCTCTATTCTTACAAATTCTTATCTTGTTTATCTCCTCTAAATCATAGTCACTATTTTAGTTCAGATATTACCTCTATTTTCCTCGAGCACTCTACCGACCTTAGTATAGACACCCTTATTCAATTTATTTCCCCAACCGCTAAAAATTTTTAAATATTCCCCGAATTCGAGGTTGTTAAATAAAATTATTTATCATCCCCAACCCCTGTGGTGTGTTACAAGAGGTTGTACTTGCACCTCGCGAAGGGTTGCATACTTGAATGTTTTCATTTATCCATTCATTTTTCTTTTGTTTACATATAGCCTCCCACTTTATCGCCATACTTCAAACCCTGATGTCACTACTTAGTTCACTGCTTACATTACATGTGTATGCTCGGGCCTACTTGTAATTTGACTGATGGACACATATTACATTGGAAGAGTGGTGGAGAAACAAGCAATTTTGGGTGATTCGGGGCACTAGTGCCCATTTAGCAGCAATGTTTTAGGAACTCTTAAAAGTGATTGCAGCAATGGATATTCCTTTCACCCTCACAGCTATAGGTGCAATGAAAAGATGAATTTGCAGATCTCTACTCGGTGGAATGGAGTTTTCTTATGATCCCAACCTTAATACTTGCAAGTACCAATCTTATTGACATTGTAGTAAGTGTTGCAAGGATCATCTATAGCTCACCACAATGTAGTAAGCTGCTCGATGGTGTATTTTTTAGTTTCTGGGTCCTTGTTCATCTGTACCCATTTAATAAAATCTGATGGGAAGAAGGAGAAAAATGCCTACTATCATTTTTGTGCGAGGAGGTACTTTTGGCTATCATCTCCCTTCTGTGGGTTTTGAAGTCTTCAGGCCAAGGCAGCATATATTCCATCATTTATGTTCTGTTCTAAGTTATGAAGTACTCCAAGACTATGAAGAGCATTAAAATCCTTACGCTAGCTTGTAAGTGAGAATTGCACCCATCCGCCAAATTTTTGGACCAAGAAATGACCATACGTAGATTTCTAATAGAATGATCGGCCATGATTGATACCAGCTTGATAGAAAACCGGGCCAACCTTTATATAATGTTAAGTTTTTAGCAATTACCACCATGAAGTAAAAACACTTCGGAATGGGGCAACAAGATTTATCTCTTCGGTTTGACGTACCTCACATTCCATTGTCATTGGAGTTATAGACCCAATACGTAAAGGGAGCATAAGCCCAACCTTAAACGGGCGTAGGCCCATCACCAAAACATTATAAACAATAGAACATCATAAGGCAATACAAAACAATAAGAGCGGGTGAAAGTAAAAGGCATCCGGTGTTTAATTAAGACATCAAATTCTAGTGCTGTATTAGACGCATCTCCAACTGTGGGTTCTCGAGGCCACTCATCAAGAATAAGCGCCCCAATTTCCATAACCGCCTATTTTCCTTGAGCCTCGCCCAACCTACATAATTCATCACGCCGCCAAGTTAATTCGCGAATCGCAGAGGTCTTCGACCAAAAAGGGAGTGCTCCTCAGGTGATTCTATGCCGGGCAAAGACATGCACGGCCCCGAATTCAAGAACTGCACTAAAAAGATGGCGTGTTGTGACGCTCCATGTAAGCATACCAGATGATACCTTAACCCGACATGTCACCAAGGTATTGGGAACATTGAGGATTAACTTAAGATGATTATTGACATTGAACCATCCTAAGTACACTAACTAATGGTAATAGTTAGCCAAGTAGGCTAGTTAGACGTGCCACTTGGCCTCACCATTGGCTAAGGGCGTGCTGCCATCTTTTGGGTGGTAAATTGAGCTCCCATCCTAGTTCTCGCGACAAATTCGAGTTTGGGAAGAGCGTAGGAGGGAGGAAAGTCAAGCTACAACTTAACACTTGATCTAGTTCTATGGATGTTCTTCGGTGACACAATGGGTCCAAATTCCAAAGTAATGTGTCACTTTAGGTAGTTGTGTGCTATTCTAACCCTTTGTTTGGTGCGTGTATTTTATTGCTGGGATTCTATGTTATGATTCATTTTATGATGATTATGGATCGCTGTATCCGACTCGCTCTTCTCGTCTCGCGGATGTATGGGTTTAAGGGAGGTAGAGACCGTTTTTATTTAGATTTAGGGGAACTCTGCGGCACAAGAGCCCACCGGCCGATGCTATGATGATTCAAACACTGCATAATGAGTATGATGGTGAATCGGGTGGGTCTTGCCTAACGCTGCTACAGGACTCCTACAAAGGTGCTAGGGCTTATACGGTCACTCTGAGAGGGTCGAAAGTATGGGTCCTGACACTTCTCAAGTCGCAGTGTGTCGAAATAATATGATTGGGCACCTGGCCTCGAATCTAAAAGGGAGCCGCTTTTGATTTAGGGGAGTAAGTTGGGTACCTAACGTACGGGTCTCCGAGGGAGCACGTTTCAGCACACCCGTGGATCCATCATGCTCTGGAGGGGACAATTCTCCCGACTACCATCGGATCGCAACCCTGAGTAGTTCCATAGGTGATTCCATGGGATTGCGCTCTTCGTATAGCCATGCCATAGCATGCTTCCGCCATCCGCAAAGTGCGCAATGTGAGGGACGGATGGAGTGGACTACCCTAGCCATTGTTCTATTCCGTACCAACGCCATTGTGATGATTCTGCCTTATTGTTATCCGAGGCCTTGGCCAGCCATTCCCTTATGAGTCCGGTTTCCGCAGGTTCCCGTTTATGGTGTGCATTTCCATATTTATGATTGATGTTCGTATCATGGGACTGATGATGATGGGCCACCCTTCTCAGAGTGGCATATTATTTATTTATATTGTTGCCGTGCTAACTCCATGCACGCCCGCCTATCTAGGATTCCCATCGAAGGTGGACTTTAATGACACCTCCCGCCCTCAATCTCGACACTTGTCACCTACAAGTAGATTCGGGAGGGCCTCTATGGTGGTATTGTCGCCATGGAAGAGGGAATTTTCCGTATGTATTAAATGGCGCGGGAGCATCTAGGTTCGAGCTGCCATAATGGTTTTGCCGGGCCGATGAGCACCACCCGGACGATCGCAGTTCTCGACTCTCGAACGTGCATAATATCCGCGGAGTAACAAGTGTGCCGTCTCTTATCCTGAAAGCGAGGTATGTTCTGGATGCCTACTAGACTTAAATAACAGATATTTAAAATCATTAAGCAACACGCTTTACCAAAGATATAAGAAGAAACATGATGGGCAAACCTATGAAAGATTCTCCTGCCGAGATTATTAGGTTTTTATGGAGTAGGAAAAGGTGGCCGCTAGAAAAGAAAGTTTTGTATCGTCATCATTTTCATCTTTGATAAGGCAACAACAGATATTTGCGGCCATTGAGCAACACGCTCACGGCATATAAGAAGAAACATGATGGGCAAACCTATGAAAGATTCTCTTGCTTTCTATAACATCGATCCTATCTTCGTGGAGTAGATGAAGGTGGCCACGGCAGGAGCTCTCTTCGTAGAAGAGCATGCAAACGTTAAAAGAATAATAGGGGCACCAGGGTACCATATCAAATTTCCATACATCAGATCCGTACTTCTTCAAGAAGTTGCTTTGTGACATTATTTTCTGTATTGCTAGAAAGTGGTAAGCATAGGAGCGTCACGCCTTCCAAACCTCGCCTACATGATGTTCATGGATCCACAATGCCTTAAAGCATGTTGGAAGGAGAAATGAGCCCTCTGGTTCTCCAGATATAATATGCAGAACATGGGTGCATAGAAATACATAATAATAAGGATCACAATCGCCTGAAACAGTATTTGGACGCATGTTTTCAAAGTAAGCTTTGGGACAATAGTATGCAAGGATGAATCTCAATTTTTTTGTTTGATATAACAACAATAGTTAGTTGCTTGTATGTAGTCAAACATAGGTAAATTCGTTTTTGTCGTAAAGCAAAAATCTGATACTATAGAACTTTGGAAGTTTTTCATTTCTGTAGGTGTAGAAGCAGTGCCAAAGAAGCTACTATAGAACTTTGGAAGTCTTTCAATTTGCTTGACAGCCCTACATCCATAAATTGAGAAACATAGAATGTTTACCTCTTCTTTCAATTCACTTGACATCCCAGCACATGAAACGAAGCTATCTTCACATCTGAGGACTTTATTCCTTCCCATGTATAAACAAGCACAACTAGTATTATCATTAGTTCTGTTGTTGGTGAAGCTATGGGTGGTATGCTGGCTGCATTTTTTAGTTAAAAGCTAGGCCACAACGGTCATTTGGTTCTGCTCATTATAAATAATTCTTTATCCTATCTTTATCAAATAAGTAGAGTCATAGATCGTTGTATAATTCTTGGAAATTATAAAATGACTGGTTATTATGAATAAACAGGTCTAAAACAGACTTCATGGCAAAATCTAAAACAACGTTTATTTGTCTTAATGAGGGAAATGGCAAGTCATTCGAGATTGGTTTTATGGAGGCTCCAGAATCTTCTACTTATGCTGAGTTGCGCAAAGAAATTGACAGTGATAAGTTGGAGCCTTTGATTGATCATGCTTACGTGTTTTTTGGAGAGAGAAATCTGCCACTATCGCAAAGGCAAGAGCAACATTACAAGGTAAAAGGCAATGAAGTATTCATTAAGCAAAAAAGCTAAGAGTAAGCACACAAGAAAAGGATAGATTGGACGTCCAAGTGTCAAACTTTGGTAGCAAGGAAGAAGAAGTAGAAAATTCGGAGGATAGCTCAGATTATAATTGTCGTCAAGGCTAGTGACCAAGGCACAAATCCATAAAAGGAACAAAGATGTTATAAGGTGCAATGCAAATTTGAAAAACGTCGGTAGGGAAGACCGCTTTGAATTAATGTCAAGTGATGAAAATGGAAAAGTTGCATTCTCCCTCTGGTGCTATGAGTATAAATGCGAGTATGGTAGACGGGGGTCTAATACATTATACATTCTTCTCAAGCATCATATGAAAACTAAAACCCATAGGCCAGCTCAATGTCACTTTGTTGACATTCAAGGGAGTCGACAGATCTTTGCACTCTATTCTACTCTTCAAAAAGATGCATTCTATTCTACTCTTCAAAAATTATGACATTACCATCGAAAAGAACGTTATTCTGTGTTATCTATAAAGCAAAATCTCAACATTGAGCCCTATCCTTAAAACTTGTGCCATTGTTATGGAGGTTGCCAATTTGAACATAAAGTATATTTTTGTTAATTAAAATGCATGTCTTAAAACTCTTGGTTTGAGGTATTACATATACTTTTCTCAAGGAAAAAAAATTAAGTTAGGCATACCACAGCCAAAGAAATGGGCATATCTATAAATAGTAAAATACCCTCATGCTCACTATAGACAAACAGAAAAGGAATTGGATAATAATATTCTTACATGTTAGGCCACAAATATCGCAGTGCTAGACAACCCACAGCCAAGGTCCCCTCAAAAGAGAATATTTCATTTCAGACCTACATTCTATTATAAACCAGTAGTATTTGATTCCCTACTAAGGGGATGAAATAGCGACCGGTTCCAGCTTACTAAGGGGATGAAATAGCCACCTGTTTTGTTCAAATCTTGAACAAGAGTCAGAAGCAGTATACTGAAACATGGAAAGCTGTCATTTGCCATTTCTAATTGCCAGTAGACTTCTGAGAATTAAAACTTCTTCATGCCAAGGATTGTCCTCCACAGTTCACTTCGATCTGACAATAGATCTTGAGCTTTTGCAGCACATCTGAATTAAAACAAACAGCCTCACATCCTCTGGAACAATTTTCTATGCTTGAGTTAAAATGTGGCGACGCCAGGCCCAATACTGGGACCTGATTGGATCCACCGTCTCCAATCTTTTACACACACAAGCTAGGGCCTGGATGGTCGTCATGCCTTCGGCCAAGTTCATCATTTTCAAATCAGCAGATTCCAAATGTAGCCCAATAGACAAGAGGTCGGCAAGAAAATTTAAAGCCTGTATGCAGTTATTATTGGTAGCAAGTCGCCCAAGACACAACTTGGTAACCTCGTTATTTTGAACAAGGGAAGCAGGGTCGTCATTGAAAAGGCCACGCAGGTACTTCCACGAGCTTTCATTATCTGGAGCAGAGCTAATAGCTTGAATGCAATAATTAACCTCCTGGTCCCGCATTGCTAGTAGACCACCCAATATGGGGCTTCGAGTGATAACAAAGAACCTCTGTGAATAAGACAATGTGTCAATACCACAGGAATTGCCAAAGCAGTTTTGTTTGAAGTAATAATAATTATGGCCATATAAATCTGTACTTAGAATAACAAGTGAGCAACATAAATTCCAGATCATCTATGCAAAAGAGAGGAGAGCTGGCAAAAATAAAGATTTTAGATAGTCAACAGGATATATTTGATTCAAAATTTCGGACATAATACCTGACCAATTACAAGCAACACAGAACCATATTATGCTAGAGAGCTCTATGGGCTAGAACTTCCACATCTCAATCTGTAGCTCCCCATGTCAAAATGCAGATGTTTGATGTTGAATATCCATTACAAACTTGTATGTACAATAGCATAGTAGAGACATTCCCTCATGTCTTTGAATGTGTAAAGTTTGTCACCTTGGATCGTTCACCTATTTAAAAAGCAAACAAGCGACAGTGTGGTAGCTGGATATGATGTAGCGTGTTTTAAAGTCTCTTGATAACGGGACACCTTCGTTTTACAGAAAATCCACCGCCCCCAAAAAAAACCCCACCTGCGGTGGCACAGATCCAGACCATACCAAAACCTTTCCACGCCATCTGCTTTCCCTGCTCTTAGGAGAATACTAATCAAACCAACAGCAGGATGGAATTCAAAGTAAAGACCATTCTAATCTCTTTTTTCACTGGGCTCACCTCTACCATCTGTCTGCTCCATGTTTCTATGACTGGACTGAGAAACACCAAAGCCTTAAGAAAGAAGGCGGTGACCGGACGAACGGAAAACGCGACTTGGACCCTGAACCTCTTCTTGGCACGGCTATATTCCACCGTGGGACAAACACACCCATAATGACTAGGATGAGTATCTCGACTTAGAAACTAGTGGTTTGTCTCCCAAAATTAATCCGCAACATCTGCTTTCCCTGCTCTTAGGAAGCTATATGGTCAACCCAACCTTGATCTTATTCACATTTTGTGTGTAAATATGCACACAAATGGATAAAATTGCAATACAAAAGTTTGGGCAAAGATATCTTTTACCGTGTTATGGAAAGTGAAGCAAGAAGGAGAGAATTTTCCACACAGCATTTTCAGCCCAGAATAGATACGCATCATCAATTTCATAACTCTCCTCAAACCCACCCTTGAATTCATCTCAACACTGGCTTTTAACTTTTGACGCGTCTTTATCAGCCTTTAGGATTGTCCCAGCAACATCTTAAAACACTGTTGGATCCCGAAAAATACTCCTCATTTTTAAAACGAGGCACAAGTTATTCAAATCTACAGTTGACATGTTCCAGACACCAACATCAGAAAAAATAGCAAATTGCATGGCCAAGCAAAATTAACACCAAATGTAGATATGGGATTGACCCATTAGGCACCAATCTTGCCCACATAACCATTGAGGTTGCCACTACAGTGGCTCAGAGGCCTTCACCACATCAATTATATCAGAGCTATGTTCTCATACAAGAGGATATATAGCATTTGGAGATTTGGAGGTGCGGATCTTCATGGCCTTGGGAGTGCATATATTCCAATGCATGAACGTCCTAGTCTTAGATGCAGAAGCAGAAGAAATATAAGATGACACTGTATTATCATCCTAGAGATTTAACCATGAACCTATGTTATTAGCTACCTGATTCCAGGCAGAGTTGTTGTAAATGTCATCTTCTAATAGCGTTCTGCAGTAATCAAGTTCTCCTTCCCAGCCTCCCAATGTCCGCAAAACCCACTGCATTACAGAAAAAAGTTCGACTTTAAAAACAAAATCTGCCAGATAGTTTGCCCCAATTTTGTACATGCATAGAGCCTTCATAACACTAGGGACTAGATACCTGTCTGTGAGACCATGCATGGTAATTCTTGGCATCATCATTTAGCACATCCTTTGTGAACTCTAGCTCCCCATCGACCGCTGTCACTCCAATATTCTCAGCCACCCAACGACGGTGATGCCTAGATGAATGTTAGGATAAACAACTACCAATCTAGATCTTTAAAGTTTGATGTGCGCTCACAAAAAAAAATTACCATATTTGATAATTTTTATGATTGGTTGCTGCAACTTCCTTAATAAAAGCACGCTCATCTTCTAGATTAGCATCTAATGACTTGAGAACCAACCGACGAAATTGCCATACCTGCAGGAAAAATGGGGCATATAGCTTAAGATCCAATATAGTCAGAGCAGCTGCATTTACATTTACCTACCGTATAGTTCGCTGCATTCACAGAGATAACTTCTTTCGTCAAAGCCAGTGCCCTTGGGGAGCGCTCATCCTTGGCAAGAATAGCTCTGAAATAATCCATTACTTCCCGAAACTTTCTCGTGTACATAATAGCAACAACTGGCTTAGGCCCATCATCCTGGGGAACTGGTTCAATGTCAGCCCATTCGGGCCTGGCGGAGAAGGGGACCCAAGTTTCCTCCATCTCAGACCTTCTTTGTAAATACTGCCTTAAACGAGCTTAAAACTAGCTCAATCCTGCAAGTTGATCTCAAGAAGTGAAAGAAAGCTGAGAGCGTGGGGCAGCAAATATCCATGCATCAGCATCTAGCAATTTCTCTTCTTTTCGCAATTGCGAGGAGAGGTCACTCAACAACGCTGAGATAATGGAAATCCAATCAGAAACTAAGCTAGAACCCAAGAAGGTAAAGGAAAAAAAATCACCTTGCTCAATCTCGGCTTTTCGATCTTCTGCAAACGTTAAATCCTCCGCAAACTTATCGAAGAGCAAATCGTCAGTGTTCTGAGCTGTACTAACCACGCTTGATGAAGATGCTATAGTGCCCACAGATGACCTTGCCGGTGATCCGGTTCCTTGCATCGTCTGCTACCCTAAAGATACTGTCTCTTTTCTCCGCGCTTTTTAAAAATCGGAAAATCTCATTATTTGCCCTTAAAAGTTCGGGAAAATTTTAAAATGCCCTTATATTTTGAGGTAATTGCCGAAATGCCCCTGTAATTTTTTTGGTTTCCAAAGGGCAATCCTTTTGCATTTTGAAGGGTTGTTGTGGGAAGGACGAATATGCCATGAATATGTCCATTGTATGGCCCTTTCCTAGACTTTTTTTTTTTTTTTTTTTTTGGTATTGCCATGAATATGTCCATTGTGAGCCCCTTTAGATCAATTGTGATCCCCATAGATTTAGCCATGTTTTGACGGCATAATCTGGCCTCAAGATGTTGCTTCTTTAAGAGCAACTCAAGAAGAAGCGGCTTATTTCGGAATTACAGGATTAGAAGCTCTTTGTGAAGAAAAAATTCAGATGATTGAGGCTAGGGAAGAGGAAAAGATGAGAAAACTGGTGTTTGAATTAAAATATGCTCTCAAGGAAGTTTTAGGTCTGCAAAGGAATGGTATTACTAATAGTACACGGAATAGAAAGGAGGTAGTGGCCATTCTAAGAGGCAGAAGATTGGATTGTGATGATTCTGAAGAACTTGTTTTCCAAATGGATGCGGATTTTTAAGACCATCACAATAACTTTGCTTCTGATGCTAAGGTGCTGGGGTGGAATTTGTGCTAAAAATCTTTGATTTTGCAATTGTAAAGCCATGTAGAGATCCAAAATTAAAAAGAGCACAATGCTCTTCTTAGTCTGTAAAATAATTGAGAAGGAGATGGCTGTACAAAAATTTGCTAACAAATTATCGATCTAGTTCAGAGATGGGTAATGAATATGCAAGTTTTTGTATATTTTAGAAATTGCGAGCAGATAAATTTGTTTATGAAGTTAGGAATGTGGAGAGCATCCGAGGCATTGTCTAGAATTATTAAACAGTTGAATTGGTAAAGCATCTGATTTGTTGTGTACTACATAAGATGCCAAATATGTAAGATTGAAGAAAAGTGACTCCTTTCAATGGTGACACCCTATCAATGAACTATTTTGGCCCTTCTCAAAACATTCTAGTATTGTCAACCATTCATTTTACCCTCTTCCATATGGGACCACATTGTTTGTTAATATCTTAGTTCTTATGCTTTAGTTTCCTATAGTAAACTTGCATGCTATGTATTACGAGGATTGTACTGCATTTCATGCAATAATTGGCTTGGGTTCGGTGATCATTCACAACATCCTTGCGTGGAATAATGTTACGAAGCACGGTAGTTTTATTCAGGGCAGTGGGATCTCAGAGGGATTGTTTTTTGCTCCAGAACCCCCCTAACTGCGTCGTAACTGCACAAATTTTTTGGACCCTTTTAGGGATTTTGAAGGATTTTTATCGCATTTTTTTCTCCTTCTCTACCAAATTGAATTGCTCTGGTGGTATCTGGAATAACAGGGACTAAAGTATCCGCCAGTAGCACCACACCAAAAACGGATCGATGCGTCCTCATATTGAAACCACACGAATCGGGGATTTTGCTCCTAACTAACTATCACCATTAACTACGCTGATTCACTTGGGATCCCGGCCTCGGAATAAATACATGGTGATCCCGAGCATTATCTTGGGATTCAAGAGCACGGAACAAGATTACAGAGGGATTTTAGAGCATGCCATCAAAAGTCCTCCAAGATCCTCCAATCCGGGGTAAAACTATCACGCCCCATAATGTTATGATATGACACCATTCTAGAATGGGACTCGCGATGAAACCAACAAACCGCCCGAATACCAAAGGACTTCCTTAACAAACTAGGATCGAGGACGAAGGTCACAGGATAAAGGCTAAAGGCCGAGAAAGGACGAAGATGAAAGAAACGCCAAATTAGCCAAACCAGGCGGGAAGAAGCCCCTCCCCGCCGGAAACAATTCAAAGAGAATAAGGTAATGCTAGCGAGAGAAGAGACTTAGACTTGCTTCTCATTCATCTCGTGATTTTCTCAATGGTGGATGGATAGTGGGTAGCGCACACATGCGAACTACCCATAAAAATAAAGGGAAAATCCAATTATATCATTTGGACCCCAACAAAATACAATGCTAATAGAGATCTGGCTAGTGTACTGCCGAAAGCTTATCACGGGATTAAAAAATTCCCCGCCCTTCGGGTTTTAGAGGAAAACCCTAGTGATAAGCCTTCGCAAGGGGCTTGGACAAACGTAAGGCATAAAAAATCTCCCCAAAACCCACCTTAATGGAAAAGTCGAAAACAGATGTCAGCCAACCCTAACACGTACTGCACATCACCAACAAAACAACAAGACAAAACAAACCTCCCGGAGTGGAGGGTTGATTACACTGCGCGTGCCACGCGATAAAAAGACAATAACAAAGAAGGGGGGGAGGGTGGGTTCAAAGAGAATAAGGTAATCTACCGAGAGAGAGAAGAGGAAGGCCGATGAGAAGTCGGCTTAAACGCCTAAAATAGCGAACTCCCAACGAATCCGCATGCGCCGCGATGCATGCAAAACATGCATGCCGCCCCATTCTAGAATGGCGATCCGATGTCACCTGGATCGATGGGATTTCTAACATCTTTCCAAACCCATCAATGCGATAGCACCTTTGTTAAATATTGTTAATTTGCCCCTATGGCCAAGAATAACTATAGAAGCAAGGCTCTTTGCTTTTTTAAGGCTCTTCGCTTTTTCTGCATCAATTTTGCTGCATTACCAATTTGATCATTGTTCTACACTCTTCATCAGCAATTTGAAATCATTTTAACATTGAGCAATTAGAGATTGCAAGAAGATTATTTTACATTGAACAATTATGCGATCTCTCTCTCTTTTCTATATTTTCTTGATGATCAGATGGACAAATCTGGTGATAAGGAGCTCAACTATGGTGGCACGATGGCTATGGCTAGTCGTCATACTTGCCCATTTTGTATTTTTCGAAAAAGTATTGCTAACCTCTATTCAATAGCTGCATGGTACAGATCCATTAGAAGCTGGAACTATAGTGGCCAGAATTGACTTTTTCTTTTGTTGTGTGTCTCACGTCAGAAACTTTGATATAGAGGCAGGGTTTGCAACAAATAATATATTTGATGTGTGAGAAGAAAACTAGAAATAGAAAAAGAATCGAAAAATACACCAATTAGAATCAGAACAATGTATATAGATGTTGCAGAAAATAGTTTCAACTTCTGTTATAGCTCAATGCATAAGACACGTCTAATTTGCATGCATGGCTATAGCTCTCAACTAAGAGAAACCATGCAGGGTACAAAATAGAGGTATTTTCACAAATACTAGAAATACAAAGGCATTTTCACAAATAAGTAAAAATACAGGAGCATTTTTAAAAAAATTCCTAAAAGTTTATGGGACGCCAAAATTTCTAAAACATCAAAAAATACGTGGCAGGTTTGTAAATTAAACTCGAATTGTTATATTTTGGCTAAATCCTGCATTATGGCTAAATCCTGGCCTTTTCTGGCCAAGACCACCCAAAATATTCCACTTGAGGCTAAATCCTAGTCCCTATGATGAAAACCCTAAAACTGGAATACCAATAGAATAAAAGTATGCTTAAAAAAATAAACCCATTCAATGAATACGTAATGGTTAGCGTTGATGAATATGAAAATACTACTGTCTAAATAATCAAAACAAGCAAATGGCTACTTGGAAGTCGAACCCAAGCATTTCAACACAGCCGAAAAATTGAAATCATACCTATTATATTTGCTTGCATTCCTAAAGGTCTCCAGCATCCTTAAGTTTTGGAACCTGTAAGTTCTAAACATCGTGCAAATTAACATATCAAATTGGCTTCCCATCTTGTCAACCCAAATACTTGTCCACAGCAGCAACATTGTGAGCAGCAACCATCATGACACCTTGTAAATGCAAATTGTCATTCTTTGCTCCTCTCTCTCGACATTGACCACACCAACCATACACATGGCCTGCAGAAAACCTGTTAGCTTTCCAAAAAAGACAAATCAATGTCCATCCCACTATAAGAAAGAGTCACAGAGACATTGATCCACATGTCATCACCAGGCTGGAACAATCCCTTTCAATGAGGTGGAGGAGGTTATGCTAATACTCTATGAAATGATGAGGATCAAATAGTAAGCAATGTGCCTACCTCTAGGGATTCTGAAATCAATGGTCTAGCCAAAGGAACCAAGGCAATGATTAGTATTATTAGCGGAAAAGAGCGCGTGGTGGAAGAAGAGATCGAGAACAAGGTAATTATATCCACCAAGGTAATTTTGTCGGAACACGAATTGAAGCTGGTAGCAAAAATGACAGTTATGTGTGATAATGAAAAGTATACGTATTCATATCATCTTGTGCCTAGTTTTGATGATTTAGAATGTGAAATCAATGAGGTTGATCAAGCAAATAGTACAAATTATCCTTAACCGTGCTGTTACTTGTCACATGAGTGGAAACGCAAACATTGTGAATAATAGACAATCTGCTTGTGGACAAAATATTCTCTTGAGAAATGAATCCACGTTGAAATTTGAAAGAATAGGTGATGTAAAACTTTCATTATCCAAATGGAGAATTGAGAAAGGTAGCAGAGACACTTTATGTCTCACATCTAAAGAAAAATCTGCTATCAGTTATCTCCTTCACTTATAGAGGTCTTCATGTAATATTTGATGAAGATGAACTGTTGACTGTCACTAAGGAACAACATCCCAAAGTAAGTGGAAGAGCTATAAACGAAGGAAGACTTTATAATTTTTGTAGTGTTCCAATAGTAGAGGAAAGTCACAAGATAGCTACTGAAAATTAGTTTGTATTTATCAGGAAAGAGAAAGAACAAATTTTATGGCATGAAAGACTTGGCCACCTCCCATTTGATTGCATGGAGAAAATGAAAACAAAAGATATGGTGAGAGACTTGTCATGAAGTCTATCGATTACGGTTGTGAAGCTTGTAAGTTTGAAAAGATGAGGAGACTCCCTTTTCCAAAGAGGAAGTCTGTGTGGGCTACTAAAGCATTACAGTTAATACATTCTGATGTTTGTGGACATGTGAAGGTATCAGCAATAGAGGAGCAAATATTTTGTCACATTCATAGATGGGAAGACATGGATGTATTTCACAAAAGCAAAATCAGCAGCCATGGAGAAATTAAGGAATTTCGAGCTATAATGAAGAACGTAATAGCAAAAAAATTTGAATTTGTGCAGTAATAATGAAGGAGAGTTCATATCAAATGCATTTAATGAATATTTTCGTAATGTAGATACAAGAAGGCAGTTGACAGTTGACAAAATGGTGTTATAGAATGCATGAACAAGTCCATATGTAACTTGGCATGGAGTATGCTGAACGGTAAGTGTTTACCTCAAAATTTCTAGGCATCAACAGTACAAACTGCAGTATACCTAATAGAGCATCAACAAAGGCATTAAATTGCATCACGTCAAAGGAGGCATTTAATGCATCAAACCAACAATGAAGCGTTTGAGAGTATTTGGATGTAAGGCATATGCATGCACTGCCCATGGTTATCCTGTGGGATGCAAGAGTGCCTGCCTTGCTATGCCAGGTCTTATTCCTTCTCACAAAGCCCTTCAGTTCAGAGTGCCTTTCTTTGCAATGAAGGAAAATTATGCCCTTCAGAGCGTTATAGTAGAAATAATAACTGCAGTTAGCATGTTTCTTGTAGCCTATAATAAAACTATAAAAGCATTTATCCAATAGAAGGTTTGATCAGTTAAAATTGTAAGGAATGAGAAAATTGCAATGCCTCTGCAGTTAGCATGTTTCTTGTAGCCTATAATGAAACTATAAAAGCATTTGTCCAATAGAAGATTTGATCAGTTAACATTGTAAGGAATAAGAAAAATAGCAATGCCTCGGGAAGAACCCACCCCATCAACTTAGGCTCAATCGCATCTATCATGTTTGCTTGGCGGATTAACAATATCTTTTCCCATAGCAATGCTGTCCCATGTGTTCATGAGGGTATTAACAGCTTCACCATCTGTTATTTGGTGCTGCATTGCAGCTCCAATGGTGTACCTCCACATGTAAACTTAGTTACTGCAGCTAAGAAGCTACTTTAGATGCCCGTTCCCTATAGCGACCAAATATATGTTATGAATATTCATACACATTTTCGTCCTGCCATTTACCCCACTAGCATGCAAGCTTAAAATCTTTAAAAGCAGCTCAGGAACTCCATGGTTGACGGGTACCAAATCAAGCAGTAGAAAAGACGGGGCCCTTTTTCCACAGTAGTCACAAAATATGGCTGTCATATACAATATATGACACCATTTATGACTCTAGGGCTAAAAATAAGACACACAAATTTAAACTTGTTTTTCCACTGTATGGTAGTCATAGAATATGACACCACTAAATTACTAGTGGAAAACCATGAAAAAATAAGACACCTCTTATTTTTAGTTATAATTTCAAATTATTAGGTGCCTTATTTTACGGCGGGGGAAATCCCCTGGAATAAAATAAGACTCCATTTACAATCCAAACCTATTCCGAACCTAAATAAGACATGTCTTATTTTCTTAGTGAAAATGTGATTTTCTTTTAGGACAAGAGGTGGCTAAATATCATTTGATAAAATATGTGACTTTTGGAAATATGACTACTGTGGAAAATAAGCCTTGCCTAACACCTTAGATAACAACACCACCTTCATCTTTTAAATCTACTGTTGTTCTTCTGTTTTAATCATGTTTGCTCAAGACATCCGGTCCATTCCTTATGAAGCTAAACCATCTGTAAACCCCATTCTAATGAAGAAATGGTTAGGCATGGAGCCTTGAAGAAAGGAGCTCGATTAGACGAAGAGCTCGGCCAACGATTTCCATACTTTTTGTAATATCCCCAACCATCCATCCAAGAAATTCCACCATAATAACGAGTTTCCAAAGGTCCACTTCCATATCCAAATGTGGGTCCTCTCCAAGGAGCTCTGGTTAAAGACCTCATTCTGAAACCGCTGCAATCCAACGAGCTATAGCCAGTTCTGTTATCATTAACAAAACCGCTTGGGTATAAATCCTACGGCAATATGAATGTCGTCGTGATATGTTTGATCATATGGACAGCTGTGCTTACAGCTTATATTAAAAATCATCTAAATGAGGTCATTGAGGAATTGCAGAATGCAGACATTATTCCCAAAGATGTTACTTATTTCCCAGTTGCAAATATGTGTACTAGCCATGGAAGCCCTGAAAGAGGCAGAAGGTTGTATGCTTGTATTACTGCCTAATCTGGGCGACCATAAGAAAAAGATCATACATAATGAATCTCTGTGACATCTTCAACAGAGTAATGAATCTTGATGTGACGTCATGGAATACAAGATTTGCAGCATCTGTACATAATAGTTTAGCAGTGAAGCTATGCTGTTGTCTTAGAGCAAGGCCCATCTAATGCCATTACCTGATGACCATTTTCAAATGAATCACCAACGCGGGCTATGCTGTTGTCTTAAGAGCAAGGCCCCATCTAATGCCATTACCTGATGATCATTTTCAAATGAATCACCAACGCGGGACAATATGTCATTAGCAAAATGCATTAATCGCATTCGAAGTCTTCTACACCAGCCCAACGAATGAAGATCCGAATGGAGCATCCATTGCAGAACACTCTCACTAATGTAAAGTAGTTTTACATTTTATGTACCATTTTTTGAAAGTATCACACAAGAAATACATAATGGCGGGCATTCATAGAGGTCAGTTTAACCTCTACTTCAGTAAGTTATTTTTGTATTTTGGTGTATGAGGCGAAAGGCTTGCATGATACATACTGAAACCATAAACATAACATGCTGTTTTCCATGTGCAATGTATCATAACTTGCTTTCTTCTATTAACTATAATATATACATGTCAAATCTTTTGCTTAGTTCTGATCTTTGTAATCAACCACACTTGGGGTGGCAATTTTTAAAGTACAACTTGTTTCCAGTGAACAGAGGAAACAGTAAATTTGCCCGGGATTGATCATTGCAGAAAGTACACCTCTGATTGTTTTGGTGTTGAACTTTCAGGCACATTACCCATATGGGCATCAAGATTGGAGACTTTTTCAACTCTCCAGAAAGAATCATCGTTAGTGGAAGCTGGTTTTACCTCAGCATGAAGATGGAATTCTGCATTCACACTGTTGAATCTTGAAGATGTCTAGATATACGTTTATGAAGTTCTGATGTGTCTGAATGATGTGGATCCATGGCTAAGGCTGCACAACAGTCTCTAAGAGCAGCTGGTAAGTCACCTATGCAATCATAAAAAGCAGCTCTCAAGTGTAGTAGCTGCAAGTCTGCTTTAAACTTTATAGCTTTTGAAAGCTCTGCTATGGCCTCATCCTCTTTGTGACTATCCATCAGCACTGTTTCAAAATAAAGGCAATGAAGACAGTGTTAATTCAGAAACAATAGATGTTTTCATGCAAAGAATGTAGTCAACATCATTCCCATTTTCAGTTTGTGCTGTCCTGCATCCTAAACTTCATTAATTTGACACCACCCATCAGGAAAAGGATGACAATCAGTAATCATCAGGAAATGGAATATACAGAAATTGAGACACACTATCTGTTAGAAAAATGCTCATTATTGTATATGTTGGATGCATAGACTTTATAAGCGCACAGCACTTTAAGCCTACAAGTACAACCTAGAAAACTTGCCTGCAGCCCTGTATCTGTATGGATAAGTTCTTAGAGGGTCCAGTTGCGAGACCATACTGAGATCCGCCAATGTCATATCCCTTTCAGCATATTCCGATCGTTTTTCATAAGCAGATGCATTGTTGCGAGCCTTTTCAATCAGCTTAGTCATCTCATCATAGGCTCCCTTTCTATTTCCCTGAAGATTGTAAACACGAGCAAGGCCTTGATGTGCTCTTGTGTGGCGAATTTTAAGGGCATTCATATAGCAGTTTGCAGCCTGGTCATACTTGTTGCAGTCTACAAAGACACTGCCTAGATTATTCCAAGCCTGCAAGAAGATCCTTACAAATTTAAAAGTGGTTGAATGATTTAATTTCAAACTTCTGTTGTATATTCTTTTTGCTTTTCTTTAATATTCATTGACCTATGGCATAGTACCTGTCCTTTCCTAAGTCCATCTGAAGGACATTTTAGCGCCTCCTCGAGAAGCTCTATAACCTTCGGTGACGATGCAAAATCTAAGATAGTATCTGCTAATGCATATGCCTTCAAGAAAAAGGCCTCAAAAGATCGCTGAATGCGAATTGATTCTTCTGCCTTTCTTAATGCCTCCTCACGGTGACCAGTGTCATATAAGATCCATCCCTCATACACCATACTCTCATGCTCACTATTGGCATGCTCCCTTGCCAAACGCAAGCTTCGCATGGCTGCTTTTGGACAATTCAGCCTGTGGGGATTTAAAACATGAATTAACAATTTAACATCAATGCAAAACTAAAGACATTCAAGTAATTTTGTGGCTGTAAAACTTGCCTCAGAAGAAGAAGAGATTGTCTGAAGAAGAGCAAGCCCTTTCTTGGATCAGATTCTAGCATTTGATGAACAACGGCCAGTGAACCTATATCATCCACCGATGACCAGCGATCATACAATTGCATCCAGCAATCTGCCTTGGTCCAAGTGTCCACCTGCTGTATCAGCAACCCCAATAGCTGAGCTGCTGCTACATTACTAGAGGATAGTAAGTAGTATGGATCAAGTGTCAACAGGGCACGCAAATCCCTAACTGCTGCAGCATAATCTTTCAGCGCAATGCAGAAATGCACACGCAGCTCCAAACAGTCTGTTGTAACTCTGAAGCCTAGGATACGGTTTATTTCTGCTATTGCAGCATGTACTTTCTGTTCATCCATAAGAACCACAGCCCTGTATTTATAAGGATAAGATAAGGTAGGATCCAGTTCTGTTGCTTTATTTAAGTCTGCCAATCTTTCTTTGTTACTTCGGCAATATAGTGATCTCTCCTGGTACATCCAACCTGTTGGCTCAAAACAAGATAGAAGACCTGTAATCTCGTCATAAGCCGCCCTATAATGACCTTGTTTGTATTTTGATCTGGCAACTCCCGCCAAAGAATAAATGTGCCCTTCCCTAGCTGCACGCTCAAAAAAGATCTGAGCGTCGCCATAAGCCATCCTAGTTAGCATTGCACATCCAACCTGATGAAAAGCAAGTGCTCTTTGCCTGGGTGATTGAGCACAATCTACCAAACGTTCAAGTAGCAAAAGTGTCGTCTCCAACTTCACATTGTCTTCAATGGCAGCTTGACTGAGCAGGCAATATAGAGCAAATGATGAATGCCCTACTTCCACTAATTTCTTTCTGCTATCAGATCGACAAAGCAGACTGGCAACAGCTGGATTATGAAGGGACTGAGGAAGCTCACGAAGGAAAATCTGTAGACAAGCACATGCAAGTGCGGGTGATCTTTCTTCCAAACCATATTCCATAAACTCCAATGCATCTTGTAAATTATGTACCAAACCAGACAATCTTCTGTCACATATATCCTTCAAAGTTTCACAGCAAAATCTGTTTGAGAACATCAGGAGTTCAAGTAATGCATCTGGGGATAAGCATTCAAGTTCACCTGACTTGCTAAACTTGCTGACTGCTCTCATATTAGATGCTGAAATTCCATTCTCGGAGAAATTTATGTGCATCTTTCGTGACTCCACGAAACTCCCATTCAACATAACATGGAATGGTACAGAAAGAGAAGCTATCTTCTGTCTGCTACAATGAACTTCCTCCCCATCAATGTAAAATACAATATCATTTTCCAAAAAGCTGTCATCCTCTGCTTTTGACAAATGCTCACTTAACGACTTTTGACATGAACAATGATCTCTTGAGCAGTCTAACCTATGTTCATAAGTGCAAACATTATTCCCAACCTCTTCACCTCGTTTCTCATACTTCAACCATGCCGTATATACCAGCTTTTCGTGGGCAGTGGCAGCATGCTGTTTTGCAGACCTTAAACTCCTTCGAACTAGCTTCGTCTCCCCTAAGCCTTTAAATATAAATGATTGTTCCAGATACAGGCTTGCCCTCTTGGAGTCTTGTGAATTTTCAATTTCCCCATATATTGTTGCTAAAGTTTGTACATAATCAATAGGCCTATATGCTGGTTGAATAGTTGGCTCCGCAAGCCCAGAAATGGATTGCCTATGGAACAAAATAATTTGCAATGAGCTCACAAAATTAAAGAAAATTGATATTCTCAAACAGAAACTAGAGTAAAAAGAGTGCATTTCTTTCATTCGACTTAGGTCAACAGCTGAGGTTATTCTAATTTCTGAATATATTTTCAAAGAGGAACTAAGAGTTCAAAGAAAAACTGGGAGTCCAAGTGAGAACAAATAAACGGCGTGCAATTGCAACTCATCAGAAATCAGCAATTTTTTAAAACCTTACCTGTCTGTGGAAACTGTATCTGCTTCAGGTTCTCTGCATGATTTACCCGGTATGCTACATAATACAGGCTCAGGTGTTTTCTCGAGAGTAACAGCATGTACTTGACTACTTCTGCAGCCGTCTAGAAACCAGAGAGCCCTCATCTAGAGATCTATATTTATTAATTGTTATAGATCAGATCAAAAATCCGCATTTCTAAAACGTAAGCCATTGCAAGAGGCCACATAGAAGTCTGGGCCTCTGCACTCTATCAGAATTTGAGAGGCACAACGCATTAGATTTATAAAAATGAAATCACCAAGCCCTTATAACATGCCATAAAAATTTCCCGGTTTCTATGATCTCTTTGTATCTTCATCATTCCTCGAGCAGGCGACTTTACATATTCAACCCAATAAACAGTATGTCAACGTAATCAATTCAAATCGCAGATCACATCCCTATTGAGAAATATAATACATGGGGAAGAAACGCGTGATCTGGGCGGCTTGAACAACACTCCAAATCCGCTGTTCAAAGGAGCCCACCAGAAAATTTGTCCCAATCCTAAACATATAATGCCACCAATCTAAGACTTTCAAATACTCAGATGGCCTGCGTCATTGACTTAAGAAAAGCACGAGTTCAATCACAAAAATGGGGCTTTTTAGACTGTGCTCAAAGGAGAATGAGGGCTAAAAAAAACTACCAATCCGGCCGGGCTGAAACAAACGATAGGGATCTAGATTCGAGGCAAGTGGGCACCAATAAACGCTTGCTTCGATCCCTGCCCAAGCGCGCGAAGTAGGTATTGCAGCAGAAACGTCCGGCCTCAAAGCTGTACAGATCAATCCGGCAAGCAGCAAATGCGCAGCAATAAATGCAGCAGAAGACGCAGTCCTTGATGTCATGGAGACAATATTTAAGACGGAGGATTGAAGGAAGCCAGGAGCACAGCCCGATCTACAGCTTCCATTTTTAACCGAATGTAGAAATGAGCAAGGTAAAGAAAATGTAGCATTGTTGGTCTGCTGGATTATGGCCTGCAATCAAGCTTCTGGGATAGAATACTGCCAATAGTGTTGCATAATGGGTTAAAATATTTGGATGAATATCTCTTTCTATGCCTCTCTCTAGCAGGCTTGCTTCTAAATTATAATATATTTGCATTATTTTGCACATAGGTCCTTTCCAAAGCTGCTCACACTATCTCCGCCCGATTGGGGTTATTTTTTAAAAAAATGGAAACCCTTCCAAGTTTGAAAATGGAAACCCTTCCAAATTTCCATAAAATCCGGAAGGGTTTCCATAAAAATATATATTTTTTGGAGTGCGCGATATCCACCGTAATTAATTCTTGGAATTAAATTTGGACGGCTATTATTGAAAAGCTTTATCCAGAAAGAAATTTTTTATTCTTACCTCTCTCTCCGACAGTTTTCTTTGCAATTGGCGATTAAGGAATGGCATAGAGTCGATCAAGGACAATCGTATAGGAAGGGTTTCTTGAGTTCCGCCCTTGCTTTAATTTTTTCCGCTTCTAAACCGCTTTAATCTTTTTCCGCCTTCAATCGTGGTCGCAGCGATCCCGGCTATGGCTTGACTATAAGCCCATCCAAAATGTGGTTGTCTTCTTGGACGATAATGAGGTTTTGATGGCATGGCAACAACCTATTTTCTTGTCTACACATGATTTCTTGAAGTTTTTGTGCTTCTGGTGAGATTGCAAGTATACAAAAAATATATTAACCCTACACTCCATGATTCTTCTATAAATTTTGTAGCAAAAGGTTAATAAGGCCTTTGCTTGATCATATGGATCTAGATTTTGGCGAGTTGGTTCAATTCCAAGTGTTACGCAAATGAAAATGGTCAAAATGATTCCGCATGCACAATATAGCGAGTTCTTAATATGCACGTAGCTCGGCTGGCCACGAATAATCCGACCACATTGGCCGCTTCTCCTTAAGAAAACAGGGCAAATTTTTTTGACGCGTCTTAGTTCCTGTCTGGCATGGGCTTTTCGCGAGCCAAATCGGCCTTAATGCCATAAGCGCCACCGTGTATGGCATTCCCATTTCTAGTTTGTTGGATCGCGAGTTCCGTGAGCACAAATATCTTTTGAGCTTATGGCGGTTGATTGATTGGTTTGCCACCACAAAGACATAGCTTGGTCACTACAAAACTGAATTTCTCGGTCAACGCCAAACTTTATGCTATTCTTGACGGTAGGGGTTTTTCCTTCTTCTTAATCTAAAATGTTTTTGTCTTTTGCTTAAAACGGCATGGCCAAATCTATGCTGGCCTAAGTCTTATGGCAAGACATCATGTGCTTAGGACGTAATTTGATATTAAATACTCAAAAAGCATATTCTGTCATGTCACAGGAGAGGTGATGCCGTAAGTGCATGTGCAGCCTTATAATACTGTAATTTCGTAGGAAAATGGTCCAGAGATCTCTGATTCAGGTCTGAATCTTTATCAGGTATTTTCGATTTCCCCACAGGAGTGTGTTTGAATTTGTGATTAGATCTAAATTTGGGACATTTGTTTTTACACCTCGTTCAGTTTTGGTGCTGTATCTAGCTCATAGATAGCTTGGAGATCTCTTTGGCAATTAGGTTACCAAATCTCTCATATGTTCTATAACCGTCATAAACACTAAACAGTTAGTTCTGCATTTTGAGCTTTTCATTTCCATTGTCTTTTATTATTTATTTTTTTAAGATGGGATTTATGTGCACCATCCGGGTGATGGAATCAACGAGAGAAGGAGCTGCAGGTAAGAACTGCATTTGAAGATGTCCACAGCAGAACAAGCAACGAGTAAGCACGCCGCTTCAAGATGGTACGACGTTTTAGTTACTCAGTGGTTATATTAATTTCGATTTAAACTGGTTGTGTATGCTTATGACATTTTGACATTCATTTGAATTAATATAGCTGTGGAGAAAGCAGAGACGTTCAAACATGCAAGCTGCAGATCTGCAACTGTGATCAGTAGACAAGTTTTGAGCAAAATTGTTCCTTCTTCTAAGCTTTCTGATGCTGGGCCAGACTCCCACTAAAAAATGGCGAATATTGCCTGAAACCACTCATTCATTTGCCGTTTTGCAAGCGTTGTGAAGCTTGAAGCTCGCCTTTCTGCAAAAATTGTGGAGCTTGGAGGTTAAAAAACAGGTAGCATTCCAGCCAAACACGTTACAAAGCACAGCTTTAGAAGGAGACAATGCAACTGCGATCCAGTCATTTGATGACTGCACTCAATGACGATTGAGCTTTAGGCTTCTATTTCTTGAAAAAATGGTGAACGGATTATGTTGATGTATCTTGATGAGTTCTATTTGCTGGGGATGGTAGCAGTATGAATGTTTCCAATGTAAGCATCACGCATATAGCAGACAACCATATTATTGAGAAAGATTCTGAAGACAGTCAAGAAATGCAGCCCAATCAGGTCCTCCTTGAAGAAATATTGTAATTTAAAATGTTATGGCAAAAACTGGAACATCATTCTATTTCATGTAGTTGTGTATAATTGAAGTGCTGACCTCTTTATAAAATATGAAAACCTTAGATTTGCAAGTTATGTCTTGAACTGGAAAATAGTTTTATTTCATGCAGGTATGTTATAGTTCATTAAATGGCTATTGTTTGTTTGTTTGTTTGTTAGGTAGTGTATTAATTTAGAAGATGCAAAGGCAGTCACTAGGAGAAGTAGAGAAATTCCTAGATTACATGTCATATACAGAATATACAGAGCAAGTTAATAATATGCTAAATGCAATGAACTCTGAACAAGTTGAAATATATGAGACAATGGGACATATATTATGGATGTGCAAATTCAGAAGCTATTCTTTTCTTCTTTGCCATAAAGGCAAACTGTAGTAAAATATTATTCAATTGGTATTGTGAGGCATAGTGTTATGTAAGAATAAGGATTGTGAGGCATAGTGTTATATGAGAAAAGCAACATGAGAATGCTCAAGTTTAAAGCCCGAACCAAGTGCACTCATTGTTCTAAATCTCTCAAGTTTAAAGCCCGAACCAAGTGCACTCATTGTCAAAGGTCAACGAAGATGTTACATGCTCTAAATCTTAAGCCTAAGTCAGCCTTTGTAGACAACCCTTTATAAAAATTGATGAACTACAAATGGTAATCATGTGAGAACTATACAAGCAAGTTGAAGGTATACGTTAGGTTGAGAACAAATCTAGGCGAATCATCATTGTCTGTTAAGAGTATATTCACAAAATGCTTAGAAGTTAAGGCATACAAAAAGAAACATCAAACAATTGAACTATCATTGACTATCACGACCATGCTTACACATTGTCAACTCTGTATAAATAATGTCGGATGAGAAAATGTAAGCATATAGTTCCAAAGATTGAACACCACGTATTACATTGAGATGGAGTACTACTACTTAATAAATCTTATGGAATCTTTGTGAAATTTTGGAGGTTTATGGGAAATGGAAGGGAATTTCGAAGAATCTCGTGCATAGCATATTGGGAACTCTAAGGAAATCTTTACGGAATACTAGAGAATCTAGGAGAATCTTCAAGGGATCTTGGGAAATCTAAGGAAACCTTGATAGAATTTAGGAGAATCTTAGAGAATGTAAGTTCTTTTTGTAGAATCTCCAGGAATCTATTGGTGGAACCAAGAATCCTCGCATCGTTCCAATGCGTCAAGCTCCGGATCCATAAGGAGAATGCAATGGCAGAGTGCAAGCGCCCTTAAAAATTTTGAGATGCAATAGAGCAAAGCGCAAGAAGCGCCCTTAAAATTTTTTTATGAAACGTGGAAACCCTTCCTATTTTCCCCCATTTGTGGAAACCCTTCCTATTTTCCCATGGGTTTGGAAAATAGGAAGGGTTTCCATTTGAATTAAAATTTAAATTCTTGAGTGTCGTGCATATTTATGAGCGTGCACCATTAATGGCGGCGTGCGCCTTAAAAAAAATAAAAAATAAAAAAATAAAAAATGGAAACCCTTCCCATTTTCCGAGGAAACCCTTCCGATTTTCAAATTGGAAACCCTTCCAATTTTCCATTAAAACCAGGAAGGGTTTCCATGGAAAATAGGAAGGGTTTCCGTGAAACCCTTCCCCGGTTTTAATGAAAGGGAAGGGTTTCCATGGAAACCCTTCCTATTTTCCATGGAAAATTGGAAGGGTTTCCATGGAAAATAGGAAGGGTTTCCATGGGAGCCCAACCCAAATAGGGAGTACTTAGAACCATCGTTTCCAAAGTGTCTTCTCCCTTATGGCCCATTGCTTGTCTAGCATATATTTGCACTTGTAACATCTATGCTTCTCCTTGCTTGTGCATCTGGTTTTTCGAGAGAAGAAGAAGAAGCAAGGTTCATTCCTCAATTAGGCCCAGCTTGGCGTGCAGACGTTGTAACCAAACCATCAACACGTATGTTACGCCTCAATATATTTTCGAATAAACAATGGAATATTCGAGCACCAGTCATTGGTTATTATCTCGTTGCATCATTGCGTGGTCTGTTGGTTATTATTATTGCATATCTGTGTAGAACGACTGTCTATTGATGACGTTTATATGATTTAAGTTATGGCAAGGACATAATTACTTAATATAAGGGCCACTTTGTTGCATTACCCTTTTGTGCATTCAAGCACTAGTAGGAAGTCGCATTTTCTTTTGCCTTTGACTTTAACTTGGTGCTTTTTTAAGCCTACTAAGAGAGAATTAATACAATAGAGGAAGTAAATGCAAAGGAGGACAAAAGCTAATGTAAGCAAGTGTCCCCACAAGATTTTAGTCGGGCGAATGTCAACACAAGAGAGCACTAATATTTTGATTTCGGTGTGGAATCATCACCAAAAGCCAAAGCAAGATACATCAATGCATATCAATAGTCCATGTCATTGATTAAGAAGGCACAAACAACCATCAAAGTTTATGACCACACACTTAATGATCCGTTGTAGAGATGTCATGAACTAGCGTAAAAAAACCACAGTGACATAATACGCATACGGAAATGAATACGGGGCCCCAAAAATGAATACGGAATACGAATACGGAAAATATGCATACGGATAATACGGGAATATTCCCTTCGGATATTCTACAAGAAACATGTTTGTACTCATTTTGATCAGCTTAAACTCTATTTTTTAATTATAAGAACTGTTTAATCTTCTACTGCAATAGTAAGTAGTTATTTATCTGATAGTATTAAAATTCCAATATGGAGTGATCATCTAAAAGTGATTGATGCTTCATGTTATATCACCACAGTTCAATGTAGATCACCTAGAAGAAAATAACTTAGAAAGTTTGTGATACTGTCACTCGGGATAGAGAGAGGAACATTCATCCAAACATATATAAAGAACATGCTATCACATTCATATCATATGCATGCACTTCTTATCAATTCCACTTCCGGATCTTACAGGATTCCTTAAATAAGAGCAACTCTGAGCTAAAACATCAATCTGCAGAGAAAGACAATCAGCTTGAGATGTATTTATTCTATTTTCAATGTCCTTGCTCAATACTAATATAAACGGCATGCTATTCTAAATAATGGCACATGGAATGCTTATTTAGAAGCACTCGATTGAATGAAATATCAGATGCAATCTCCATAAAAGTGGTCGTGCACTTACAATCCGTGCAGTTTCACTACAATCCGTGCAGCTTCAATATTGATGCAGCTTCATTTGCGTTGAAGGGCAACTCATTTGCAGCAGCTTCGTCTCCTCGAATGCGGCCCGACTTCTCTGACTTCGCCGACTTCGCCCGGCTTCCGCGACGTCGCCCAAAGGTGCTGCCGATTGTTAATGCTTACTTGTTTTTTTTCCCCTTTACGTTCGGCGAGAGGCCGATGGATGCCCTTTTCGACTTTTTGGCTTGTAGCGTAATCACGGGCATATTCTATGTGAATACGCCCGGGAATATAGAATATTCGGTTTCAAAAGATTGAATACTACGTATGGTGATTTTGAATCTGGGATTTTTAAAGATTCATTATTCCCCTGTTATTCTAACATGAATAACGGCCGTGATACATCCGCCATGAAAAAACACAATGTAATGGAAGAAAGCGTAGGGAGGACAATATCTTGTTTGACTCGGATTGCAGTGAACTTAATAGAAATGAATTGAATTGGTTTAGTAGAGAAAAAAAGTGTTAATCCTGAAAAGGGAAGAAGTAACAAGGTTTTGTCACACAGAGGGTTGGCCTCATAGAGTTGCTATTGAAGGGGCAATGAGAAAATGAATAGAAGGATCGTGTTACAGGCGCTCCCAAGGGTACTGTTAGTTGCAATTGCCGAGCAGTTGTGATTAATAGGCCATGTTGACTGTAATCAGTCTATGGTGACGGAATGCGGGATAAGTGACATCATGGAATAAAATAATGGCTAAGGTTAGCTAAATAGCTATTTTGCAACATTTTTGCGAAGAAAAATGGCTAAAGTAAATGGGAAAAAATGCCAAAAATAAGAAAATTTTAGCCCAATTTTTTGCTGACCAAGTGAGATTCTATGTTGAATAGCCGAACCTCCACCTCCAGAAGGCTCCATCAGGACATCGATAGCTAAACCTAAGAAAAAGTGGGCTTGAAAAAATGGATGGATTAGCCTAGAAACTAACACCAAGATTTGTATGAACTTTAAGAAATTACCAAGTAGGGTTCAATTTTTTCCTTTTGTGTTAAATTTTTCTTGTTCTAGGTACGCGGTTGAAGCAATAAAGAGATGATTACATCTATAAAGAACAATGTGTGTTTTTTTTTTTTTTTTTTTTTTGTTGAGTTTTGAACATATTTATGTATTAATTTATGCCTTTATTGCTTCTTTATATCAAGGAAGTTATAGCAATGATTATAATTTGGTAAACTTTGCTACATTATCTTGATTCCCATTATATCTTTAACCAAAGGCTTGGATTTTTTAAAATTAGCATATTGCAATGGCTAATATTTGCCTCTCCATTTTGTGAAAGTTTAGCCAAAGGCAAGAAATTATGATGGAGAAAAATCATCTAGTTTAGCCAAGCCTCAGAAAGTTCTATCTCCAATTTGAAGGTAGTTTAGCCAAACCTATTTTGGCTACACCAAAACATAGGAGTAGTAATTTATTCCATGGTGACAATGGTTGTTAGCGGCGGATAATGGGTCGCCAGGGGCATTGATATTATCAAATATTAGTGCAGAAGGAGCTTGCGAGGTTTGTAGAGGCGAAAAATTTATATTAATGCATGGTTAGCATTACTAAGTTGTTAATGGAACCAGTATTGTCACTGTAGATGAATATCATGCCATAAATGGGTAAATGTCCAATGAAGGTTATATGATATATGGAATCGGGACTTGAAAAAAAGAAGGTCGAATAGTAAGAAAAGGAAAAAAATAAGAATAGGGCCGGAAAATAAGATAAGGCAGGATCGGAAATACATTGTGTGTGCCGAATTCACAAGAAACGTGGCCGAAACCTGGATTAGAGGCCAAATAATTTGAAAGCAGAGGTGATCGCTTGGGCTCTCGGGAATTTGCAGATGGTCAACGGTGCCATATAAAAAAAGGTCAATCTCTTTGTTACAGTGATATTGTGATATTGTAAATGATGCAATTTGATTAAGTTTGAGCTATAATTGTTGCCAAGGAAGTTTTGCCTAATTAGAAGCAAGTAATAAATTAGATGATCCATCTTGTTTGAGAAAAACCTCACGATTAATTATCGAGCCCTACAATAATGCTTAGCGGGTTGGGAGCATCCTTGCTTAATGCAATAGAAGTGTCTGATGGTGGCCCGAGGGCTTTCAAGTATGGAAAGAAAAAATGGAAGATGTATTAAATCTGAAGGGCTCTAGGAATTTGTTAAACCACTAGAAGGAAGGGAACTCTGAGAGGCTATGATTAAGCTTGAGAAACTTAAAATTCTTTGGGAAGATAAGCAGGAAGCAGAAAAACGGAAAAAACACCTCGACTCAAAGGCTGGAATTAGCGAGAAGTAGTGCTTCAAGTGCAAAAATGAGGGAGGCCAAAAGTATTATTTCATGTAAAGTTGGATCAAGCATTCTTTTAAGGATGAGAGGAATGAACCCTCGGCGGATGTGGCTATATCTGATCAGCAAATATGAAAAGAAAATCATCTTACTTGGCTCAATGTCCTTATGAAGAGTTAAGAATGCTTAAGTATGAAGAGAAGGAAAATGTTCTGATTTTTTCTCAAGATGGATAACATATTTCTTTTACTTAGATCTGTGGAGCTTTGGACTTTCGATTGATGGCAGATTCTTGCGATATCCCAAGCCTTTGAAAAATATCCCATGTTGCCTACCTTTATAAGGAACATGGCAAAAAAGATAGAGATGATCTGAGAAAGAATTGTGAGGACCGAGCTTGAAAGCGAGAGGAAGGTAAAAACACATTGATGATGATGCGAGGGTAATGAAATTTTGTATCACCCGGTCAAACAAAGAGCAAGGAGACAAGGAGAATCATCACGGTGGTAGGAATGTAGGGCCATGCTACTATTGTCACGAGCTAGGCCATGCCCTAAAATGAATAAGGAGATTAGTTGCTTTAATTGTGGAGGTTTTAGGCATATGTCTACAAATTGTTCCAGCCCCAAAAATTACGGGAAGGGGTCATGGTAGAGGCGCAAATAGAAAGAAGTGGTTTTATTCCTAGAGGAAGAGCTAGAAACACTGGCAGAAGAGGAGGAGCTGCTAGGATAAACGTAACTCAAGAAACTGCAGAAGGGGAAAATGACCAAGAGGTAAAGAACTGTATGATATTTTCAGCTTTTAAATCTGATGCATTCAACGCTGATAACCTAGTTCATGAATTTATAGTTGATAGTGGAGCTGAAAGATCAGTAGTCACCTCTACTGATCTATTAGCAGGTGTTACTAGCAGTTAGAAGCTGAGTCACGTTCAACTAGGAAATGGAGAATTGCAGAAGGTTTTTGGAAAAGGATTGTTAAAACTATTTGATTTGCAAGGAAATACAATAGACATACAGAATGTCTTATGTGTGCCAAGTTTGTGTAAGAATCTCATATCTGTTAGTCAACTTATAGACTTGGGATATGAGTTAAAGTTTAATAAATCTGGATGTAGAGTGTTTCTTGGAAATGAAATCAAGTTTATTGCAAAACGAGTTGGAAACCTCTTTCAATTTACAAATAATATTGTTGAGAGTATAAATGCTTTGTCAATAGCTGGTGTAAAACTCTGGCATAGTAGACTTGGCCACACGCACATAGATAATGTGAAATACATGATGAAAAAGGGAATGATAACCTGGTGAAGATGGCCTTGATAAAAGATATGTATGCCCCGGATGCATCTTTGGGCAAATTGACTAAGGCTTTTCTTAAAATAAAAAGAAAAAAGCGGCTGGTCCTTTGGATCTTGTACACTCAGACCTATCTTGGACCACTAAGCGTAGAGGGTAAGACAAAAAAGGTACTTTATTTAGTTCATTGATGATTATAGTAGGATGGGAAGTTGTTACTACCGTCATCAAAGATAAGGCTCTTGAGGCTTTCAAATTGTTTGTTGTGGAAATGGAGAGAACCACGGGAAGGAAACTTAAAATGCATCAGGTCGGAGAAGGGGTGGAGAGTACTTATCTAGGATATTTAAAAGGGTTATGTCGGAACATGGAATTAGGAGACAAGCCCGACATGCGGTACTCTCCTCAACAAAATGGAGTTGCAGAAAAGGAAGAACGGGGACCATTCTAGATCACGGTGAGGTCTATGATAAAAAAGTTTGTTGGTCTGCCCAATTACCTTTGGGAGGAGGCAAAGAAAAAAAAAACTTTCTTCATTCAAAATAGATCGCCCGTCCCAAAGATAAATGGAAATATTCCTCTAGAATTGTGGACAAACAGAAGTTGGGACGTAAATATGAATATTTCAAGGCATATGGATGCCTAGCATACGTCCACATACCAGAGGAAAAAAGACTCAAGTTAAACAACCGTCGCGGAGATTGGATATCGGTAGGTTATGACGAAGAGTCCAAAGGGTACGAATATTTATGCCTCTAAAGCGAAAAGGATAGTAGTCCCGATAGAGATGTTGTTTTTGATGAAAGCAAACTCACACTGTTATAAGAGATCTTGAGAAAATAAAAGAAGAAATAATAGAAGCCAGCAAGAATAGGAGTGACATTAAACCTGAATGTGTGTTTGATACGGGATCCGATGATGAAGATAATACGGTTGGTGAAGGCATCTCACGGGTTCAACAACCATGTGCTTGAAACAACAGCGACCACATGAAGAAAGCGACCCGAGGAGCCACATATTCAACAAACACAACCTCAAGGGAAAGTAGACCAAAGAAAAGGAGTACGAAGTTGAGAAGTTAAAGGACACGCCAGCGGTTTGATTACAATCCAGGATCTATGGAAGATATGGAGCGAGGGGAAGACTTCGGAGAATGGGACATCCTCGGTTAGATTTCCATCTATTATGGCGTTGCTAGAGTCAAAGATTCCGAAATCTATGAAGAGGCTATAAATTCGAACATGCATCAAAGTGGTCGCAAGCTATGAGAGAAGAAATGGGATCATTTGAAGATACAGAACTTATGAGCTAACCGATCCTCGAGAGAATAAGAATTTGGTGGAAAATAAATGGATATCTGACGAATAAAAATAAATCTGAGCGGGGGCCGGAAAGATTCAAGGCGGATTAGTTGCTAAGGGCTTTTCACGCGAGAAAAAAGGGGTTGATTACTGAAACGTACTCTCAATAGTGAAGTTGGCGGCGTGAGACTAATGTTAGCCTTGGCAAATGCATTGGACCTCGAGTTGCATCACATGGATGTAAAGACGGCATTTTTAATCTTTGAGTTGAAGGAAGACATCTATATGAGGCGAGCACAAGGGGTTTGAAAAAGGAAATAATAAAGTCCGGAGACTCAAACGTCTTTGCCTATGGACCGAGGCGTGGCTCCTAGAGAGTGGTATTTGTGCATAGACAGATATCTAAGAGAACAAGGCTTCCAAAAGTTGAACAATGACGGAAATTTGTATATTTTTAGAAATACAAACAAGTACTATATTATAGCACTATATGTAGACGATTGTGTGATGGCGTCTAATCATCTAGAATGCTTGGATTTCTGCAAGAACACTCTCAAAAGAAGATTCAAAATGGCAGTCTTGGTGAACCGGCGGGTTTTTACGAATTGAAGTTTATAGAGATCGAAGAAAAAAGATCTTGAGATTGACTCAAGAAAAGAATATTGAGAATATGATATGCAAATTTGGCTTGAGAGATGCAAATAGTGTAAAACGCATACTCGTTGGGAAACAAAAATCTCACAGATAGTTGTCCAAAACAAGAGAAGAGATGCAAAGAGATGGAGAAGGTACCGTATAGGGGATTAATTGGATGCCTTCTATATGTTTCCAAATAATACACGTCTGACATTTCATATTGATAAATCTATCGGAATATTGCTTCAATCGGGGAAAAGTTCATTGGGTTTGGGCAAAGAGGATCCTAAGATATTTAAAGGGTACAAAAACCACGGCATAACATATAACTTCGGATGACATTACTCTATATCATTATTCTCATGCATTGGGGGGATTTGGATAGCGTAAAGATCAACATCCGCTATCTTTGTTATGCTTGGGGAGGACAATATCATGGAGGAGTAAAAATGATCCGGATGTGGCCATGTCATCACCGGTTTGAATATTACGCATCATCTTTAGCTGTAAAGAAATCGCTTGGTTGAGAAGATTGATCATCGAAATAGGTATACCTCAGCCAAGACCTACAGTACTGCTGACAGACAGCCTAAGTTGCATAGCGATTGCTAAAAATTCTGCATATCACGAGAGAATAAAGCACATTGAAATTCACATACATTTCATAAGAGATTTGATAACTAAAGGAATTATAGAATCATGATATGTTGAGATCGAGCATGAAGCGTGCCAGACATTTTCACTAAGGCCATGACTGAAAGAAAGATTAACTGGCTTAAAGAGTTGTTAGGAATCTCTGCAGGGATATAGCATGAAGGGAAAGATGTAGATGAATATCATGCCATAAATGGGTAAATGTCCAATGAAGGTTATATGATATATGGAATCGGGACTTGAAAAAAAGAAGGTCGAATAGTAAGAAAAGGAAAAAAATAAGAATAGGGCCAGAAAATAAGATAAGGCAGGATCGGAAATACATTGTGTGTGCCGGATTCACAAGAAACGTAACCGAAACCTGGATTAGAGGCCAAATAATTTGAAAGCAGAGGTGATCGCTTGGCCTCTCGGGAATTTGCAGATGGTCAATGGTGCCACATAAAAAAAGGTCAATCTCTTTGTTACGGTGATATTGTGATATTGTAAACGATGCAATTTGATTAAGTTTGAGCTATAATTGTTGCCAAGGAAGTTTTGCCTAATTAGAAGCAAGTAATAAATTAGATGATCCTACAGTCACTAGGGGTTAAAGGCATTAATATAAAGGAATGAAAGTTAGCTATGTTAAATATGAAGGTTATATGGACACGTGGCATTAATGGGTTGGATGGGTTATAAAACCTGTTATAAAGAACGGATGGACGAATTCGTATCAGACCTGGCAAACCCGAAATGCCAGATCTGGAAGTCATGGCTAAGAGCTGTGATGGAGATCGAATCTGAGGCCAGGCAGGTCGATTTTGCATTGTAGTGGACTGCAATGAACTCCAGAGGCTCTATTATAAAGCCTGGAGAGCGAATTCAATGGAGGTAGCCGGAATTGGGTCTTGGAAAGGATTTTAATTCTGCGAGCTAGAGTGATCTAATTGAGTTGAGACTTGGAGGAAACCTTCGATTTGGCAGGCCGAACCTACTGCGGTGATCACAGTGAAGGCCAGGGTCTTCCAGTGGTCAGATTGTGCTACTGTACAGGTAGCCGGTTGCTTACTCAAGGGAAGTCTTTGTGAAGATGTCCGATATTCACTCAGGGGAACTTACCGAGGGAATCCAATCATCTGCAGTGTGAAGAACACCGGCTGGGGCAGCACCAGATTGATCAACGAGGGAGGATCTGGGATCCATGGTGTGGGCGGGGGTTGATCAGGATATCTCAAGCAGGCGAAATTTGCCATGTGAATTTTTGCCGTAACAGTGGTATCAGAGCAGTATGACTGATCAAAACAGATAAACCCAAGGGGTGTTATCATTGCAGGGTAGTAGGGCACTTTGCTCGCGAATGTACGAAGCCTCGCAAGAAAGTTTTGGCCAGCACTGTAAAGGTAAATGATAAGCTAGAGGTAAAGGCATTATCAGTTATAGTTGCCTCTAGATGGGGAGGTGATAGGCAACATGAGAACTTTGTGTAGAGCAGAAGCCAAGGATTCATGGTATTAGTCAACTAATGAAGAATGATGATGGAATGACTGGTGAACCTGCATGACAAGTGAATATTAGATAGATAGAATATAACTTGAGTTGCTGTTATGGCAGAGATGTCAGCAACTTAATGAGATGAACTGTGGGGGCAAATGAGAATAATGCATGGTGTTGAAGACAGATGGAAGTAATGCATGACAAAATGCATAGTAGATGCTCCTGCATGGAAAACCTGTGTTTGTTAAGCTCGACAATTTGCACCCTGCTCTTAAATGATCTTTGATCATGCGCTTCTGCAAGCATTTGAAGAATTGCTTAGTCCTTTTTTACTTAAAATCGACCAATAACTTGACTGATTAACTTTTTAAATTGCTCACTACTCAACCTATTTAAGCTTCTTAGTAAAGGAGAACTAATCTACTGCAACAAGCACAAACCTACAACAAACTAATAATTAACTCTAAGGCATTCTTATTGAAATAAAATCAAGGCAACATGTTGTTGCCAATACCTTTTGAGATGCAGAATTCCAAGTAACAGAATGCCATGGGTAAAATTACTATGTGCACCACAATATTCAGTAATACTCAATGTATTATTCTAATTAAAATATAGATACAATACAGCAAAATAAATTACTTTTGTACTTCTGTGATGGTCCAGTAGTAGGATATTAAAACTACCACACTACAGGTCAGGGGTTCAAGATTAACTATTGCACTTGATACTAGGTGAGTTGTACTTGATGTTGCATGATCAATTTGCTACTTTAGGGAACAGAGGGAGCTGTGATGGCCGCCATGTGAAGTCCTGATGCCATTTTCTTCATAACTTATTACCGAATGTCAGATTCAGGTGTTCTTTAGTGCGTTGAAAAGCTGGGGATGTGAGCTTTACATTGGTATATTGCAGCTTATGGACGCATGCTTTAATCGTCATCTGCGTAAACGCACCGAGCAACTGCAAAGGTATGCGACCGTGTTATGACATTATGTAGACGCCACAATATCAACAAGTTTGCAAACCCGCCGCAAAGCGGTCGCATGCTGCCTATGTTCTGCATCCACAAAGTTTGCAAAAGCCAGGAATTATACGCGGGCGCACTCTTAAGCGTTCGTGTCTGGATCATTTTTCGGCAATTTCTACCAACTGTTTTGTTTCCTTTCACGTATAAAACGCATATTCTTTCAAAAAAAAGGAGGTTTCATATGTTTTGTACTTTTCTCATATTTTACGTATGCAAATTCGGTCCTATCCCTGAGCTATGCTCGCCCCAAGATGATATACTACAAGCAAAATCTTTCAAAGGCTTAGATCCTTCAACACAGAGAGGAACTACAAAGAAAAGTGGAAACATCAGAATTCAGGTTGTCTTAGCTCCAACCTTGATTTTGGTCCTCAACATAGATCTCACTCGATGTTTCCACCATTGGATATGAATATTCGGGACATATCCCATAGCCACACTGTCCAGTCCTAGAGCCTGCCCTTCGAGCAACCCAAAAATTCGATAGAATAACGAGAAAAAGAGGACGTCTTTTAAATATCGAACACAATCATGGTCATATTATACTGAGCATCTTAAATATCGAAGACAATCATGTTTAAACCACGGGGGATATTCGAGGTATATCCGGGCCCAGTCCAATTTTTTATGATTGATTCAACTATGATTTAACATGTACATGTCCCATTTCTAGATTCATCCAATGTAGTATCCAACAACCACTTGGAAGATATTTTGTCGGGTAGTTGTTGCAACTTCAGAGAAAATGGGCCTCTATGAGAACGATGCCACTTTTGGCACCGATGTTCAATGCATTCCCTAGCCTCTTTATATTTTTTAATCCATTTTGTCGTACATTGCTCATTACTTACAATGTAATCCCTTATTGATGCCATCTCAATGTATGCCAATGTATGAGTTGTTCTCTTGTTATATAGTCTACCTTCACGCTCATCTCATAAGGTGAGATAAGGAGAAATTGCAAACCTACATTCTTGAGCAATCTGCAGCATGGCAAGAACTGACTAGCATAACTCTGCCTTGAAAGAATTGGAGTTGCTATATGCCTTGGCTACGTAGGTCACGAAGCCTTCTTTTTCTTGTGGAGGCAAATAGTCCAGCCAAGGGATCTTTTTCCGTACTAGAGGACTTGAGAGAGAAGAAGAGAAGGTGTTCTATAAGGGATCAAGTTGAAAAAATGTATTTGAATGCTCAGTTTGAAATGCAGGGGTCATTTAAATGCATTGCAAAAGCAGTGGAACATTGCACCTCCTTTAAACATCGTCTGACTATTTTAATAACTAGAAACGCAATTTGAAATGCGTATCAAAGACATAGTTATAACGCATTACAAAATGTTGTATCACATTTCAAAGGTTGCACTTTAAAACATGTTTCAACGTTTGATTTTATCGTTTTGTAATGCGTTTCCAACCCATATGTGTTTCAAATTACAATTGTGTTTCAATTGGAACGTTTCAACACCCCTTTTATTACTGTAGTGGCATGCATGTTTCAAACCCATATGTCTTTCAAATTACAATTGCATTTCAACTGGAACGTTTCTCGTCTGTTATGTAGTCCTAATGAGTCAAATTGTTGTCATCGGTTGTCCTTTTTATTTGTTCTTTTTGTTTGTTGCCATATGTTGAGTCAATTAGTTGTCATTGGTTGTCCTTTTTGTTGTTGCCATTTCTTTTGATGGAAGATTGGTTGAAACTTGGGATTAGTCAACAATTGTTATATTTGAAATAAATCTGGAAGCCACCGCTATGCATTTTACACAAATTCTAGGATGAAGAAGGGCAAGAAAAGCAACATAACTTCGTCCAAAAGCAAAAGAAAACAATTAACGTCAGAATTGGTATGAACCCGTCATATGATCTATACTTTTTGAGAATTATGTGAAAATGCAACCATGAAGGCCTTGTTGTTGCATATGATACAAAACATTTAAAACAAGAACTTGTCCTTCTACCCTTAACTCAATCTTGACTTGTAAAAGCAGATCTGCTCATGGATGTAACCAAGAATATGTAATCATCGGTTTATAAATTGCCATGAGAACAAACTCATGTTGTTTGTAGAAATGTTTGTGGTGCCATGTATAGATCCTTGGTTCTTCCTGCTAACTTAATCTGACTTGACCATTCCAAATTGGAAAAAATCCAATTATACCCCTCAAATTTGCAGAAATTCCAAAAATACCCTCCAAATTAAGAGCATTTTTGGAAAATTGGCAATAGAGTTTTCGTTGCTCCTCAAATTCAAAAGTTATTTTCACAAACATTATAGATTAAGATAAGATCTTCTGAACAACATCAAGTTCATCGAAATTGGAGTTGAAATTCACAAGTTATGCTCATTTACGTCATTTTTTATAACACTATAAGTTGAAGATTGGCAACTCTGTTTTAGACGATTCTACTGCCTTGGATAGCTCTCACCCTTATCTACAAGTTACATGGGGGCACTTTTTTAGTTGGTTGATTATAAGAAAGAAGTTGTCATTTGAGCTAAATACTCTATTTCTAGGGGTATTTTTTGAATATTTGTAAACTTGAGGGATATATTTGGAATTTTCCCTTCAAAATTTCTCTATTTTTTTTGCTAACGTCTTTTTTCTCTGTTCGTACAGATTACCATTTGCTAATCAAACTGAATGTGTGTTTTGCATGAATTTTTGCCATGTTCATTGAAACAAGACTGCAAATTTCTATGAAGCAAATGAATGATACTTTGGCTGCATTGTCCTTTGGTTGGTTTATCTGCACTTCTAGGTGAGAATCTAAGATGAAGAGTGGCATGTGACCTTATAGCCCGGTTCAATGGTGTTTGGTCTTGAAAACATCATTCAAAGCTTATCCTTGAGAAGTTGGGTTTTCACAAGTTTGAACTAAACTAGCACATCAAAATGTAGGTTCAAAATCCAGTTAACATAGCAAAAAGTCATTCAAAGGAATCCTAGGCATCCCACCTCATGCTCTTCAACATCAAACTCCATCTTAAAGAGATCTAATTTCCCGACATGTCATTCTCTCAACCTTAAGAATAACAAGAACTTCAAGTTGAATCTATGCATTTGATGGTAGAAATAGGAGTTCTATAGATAGATCATCAAAATCCAGTTAACATACCAAGGAAAGTAACTAAAAAGGAATCTAGGCAAAATAAATTACTTTTGTATTCCGCACTTCCTTCCCCTTCATAGTACGGTTAAAAAGCGCCACACTCAAAAATCCGGAGTTCAAGATTAGCTATTGGGCTTGATCCTTAAAAGAGTTGAAAATTGATGTTTCATGATCAATTTAATACTTTTAGAACAAGATTAGATTGGTGGGGTGAGTAATTTCTTTCTCGATGTTGCATGTTGTATTTAAAATATAGCTCTAAGAGGCGTGTGCAAGAACCATTTCAATGGCCTAACACCTTCCATTTTCTTCATAACTTATTCTACCAATGCAGGTCCATGCAATGCTACATTAGCAGTGCGTTGAAAAGAAGATGTGAGATTACATTGGTATACCTGGGACAAAGACGCAGAATGAGCCTCAATGTTTAATCCTCATCTTGCCAAAGGTATGCCGATTGCTCTTCAAAAAAAGGGATGACAAAGGTCAACCTTTACGTTAGTAAAGTGCTATCAACAAGTTTAGTCAAAACTCAAGATTCATTTAATTGCAAAAGCCTCTAAAATGCTTTTGAAGGTAGATATGAGTTAGAAATGAGAAGTCAAGGATCATTTCGGGAGAAAGTCAAGAAGGTTTGGTTGTTTCCGATTATATGAGCATGAACCTTGCAAAAAAGGACTATTTCATATGTTTTAAATTGAAATCATATTTTACATATGCAAATTCAATTTATCCTAAAAAACTTGTAATTCGAAGAAGAGGATGATATACTACAAAGAAAATTTTTTCAAAGGTTTAGATCCTTCATAGTGATGAGAGACAAGGTCGCCTTCACTATAAAGGAAAAAGTGAAAATGATGAAGATGGCATAAATGAATATGATGGCGCTCCAGATTCCTTTTCATCCTCAATATAGATCTCACTCTTAAAAAGATGTTTTTGTATTGGATATGAATATTCTATCTTCAAATTTTGACAATATCGGTCCTCGAGAGCATGCCCTTTTACTTCAAAAATTTAAATAAAATATCCTCTAAAAAGAGGATTCTCTTTAAATATCGAACAAGAACATTCTCATGTTATAAAATTGCATCTTAAATATCGAAGACAATCATGTTTCAAAACGTGGGATATCCTAGGTACAACCTTTTTCCATTTTTAACCTCGTTTACCCCCTTGATTCAACTATGAATTAACACGTACATGTCCCATTTCTAGATTCATCCAATGTACTATCCAACAACCACTTGGAAGATATTTTGTCGTGTAGTTGCAACTTTTGGCACTTTTGGCACCGATGTTCAATGCATTCCCTAGCCTCTTTATATTTTTGAATCCATTTTGTCATACATTGCTCATTACTTACAACGTAATCCCTTATTGTTGCCATCTCAATGTATGTCAATGTATGAGTTGTTCTCTTGTTATATAATCTACCTTCACACTCATCTCATAAGGTGAGATAAGGAGAAATTGCAAACCTACATTCTTGAGCAATCTGCAGCATGGGAGAACTGACTAGCATAACTCTGCCTTGAAAGAATTGGAGGTGCTATATGCCTTGGCTACGTAGGTCACGAAGCCTTCTTTTTCTTGTGGAGGCAGATAGTCCAGCCAAGGGATCTTTTTCCGTACTAGAGGACTTGAGAGAGAAGAAGGGAAGGTATTCTATAAGGGATCAAGCTGGAAAAATGTAATTGAATGCTCAGTTTGAAATGCAAGGGTCATTTAAATGCATTGCAAAAGCAGTGGAACATTGCTAGTTGTAACACATTACAAACTGTTGTATCACATTTCAAAGGTTGCACTTTAAAACATGTTTTAAAGTTTGATTTTATTGTTTTGTAATACGTTTCCAACCCATATGTGTTTCAAATTATAATTGTGTTTCAATTGGAACGTTTCAACACCTCTTTTATTTATGTAGAAACCCATATGTGTTTCAAATTACAACTGCATTTCAATTGGAACGTTTCGCGTCTGTTATGTAGTCCTAATGAGTCAAATTGTTGTCATCGGTTGTCCCTTTTATTTCTTCTTTTTGTTTGTTGCCATATGTTGAGTCAATTAGTTGTCATTGGTTGTCCTTTTTCTTTGTTGCCATTTCTTTTGATGGAAGATTGGTTGAAACTTGGGATTAGTCAATGTGGTCCAACGATTGTTATATTTGAAATATAAATCTGGAAGCCACCGCTATGCATTTTATAAAAATGCTATTATGAAGAAGGGCAAGAAAAGCAATCATAACTTCGTCCAAAAGCAAAAGAAAACAATTAACGCTAGAATTGGTATGAGCCCGTCATATGATCTACAGTTTTTGAGAATTATGTGAAAATGCAACCATGAAGGCCTTCTTGTTGCATATGATACAAAACATTACTTGTCCTTCTACCCTTAAATCAATCTTGACTTGTAAAAGCAGATCTGCTCGTGGATGTAACCAAAAATATGTAAACATCGGTTTATAAATTGCCATGAGAACAAACTCATGTTGTTTGTAGAAATGTTTCTGGTGCCAGGTATAGATCCTTGGTTCTTCCTGCTAACTTAATCTGACTTGACCATTCTAAATTTCTCTATTTTTTTGCTAATGTCTTTTTTCTCTGTTGAAATGCTGATCGTACAGATTACCATTTGCTAATCAAACTAAATGTGTGTTTTGCATGAACCTTTGCCATGTTCATTGAACAAGACTGCAAATTTTTATGAAGCAAATGAATGATACTTTACAGGGCATCCTTTTGCAGTTTATCTCGACTTCTAGCTGAGAATCTAAGATGAAGAGAGGAGCATGTGGCCTTATGACAGTTCAATGGAGTTTGGTCTTGAAAACATCATTCAAAGCAGTCCTTGAGAAGAGACAGGCTTTCACAAGTTCCACAACCTAGCACATCAAAATGTAGCATCAAAATCCAGTTAACATAGCAAGGAAAGTAACTAAAGGAATCCTAGGCATGTACCTCATGCTCTTCAACATCAAACTCCATGCTGCTGAGGTCCGACATGTCATGAACCTTAAGAGAACTCAGCAGATCTATGCATTTGATGGTAGAAATAGGAGTAATAGACAGATCATCAGAAACAATAAACCTGACATTTTTTTTGACATAGCCTGGCTTTTGAATAGGAGCAGGCGTATCCGGAATTCGTTCAACAAGCTGAAGCTCAGTACTAAACTGACCTCCGCAGGTACAACGCCTACTATGCTGAGATTCTGAGGCAGAAAATTTGCCGAACCGATGCCCACAGCTTCGGCAAAAGTAATATTTATGCTGGATTGCAAGCGCAAGATTAGGCTTCTGATTGAGCAAATCTTCTCTTTTTACATATAACATAGATGCTTGCAAATTTTCCGCACTCTGATAGATCTTGGCTATGCTTCCAATTCCCTCTGTGCTGGTGGAATAATCCTTCATTAGATTCATCACGTAGCCCAGTGGCAGAGAGAGTAGGCTTAAAAGGAGATCGGCAAATTCTTTGCCTGATTCAGCATACAAAATCCGCTTGTCGGACTTGGTGTAGAGGACAGAGATTGGGATCGCCATGATCGATAAGGAAAATTCGCAGAGCGCAAACCCTAAAATATCAAATTCAAAGCCCAAACGTGAAAGTTAAACATGGGATTCGAGAGCACCTCACTTGAAAGTTAAACATGGCATACAATAGCACAAAGAAAAGCATTGTACCATTCGAGTCCATGGCATATCATGAATGGGTTGATGGTTGCATTAAGATATCAATCACTTGCCTACTGGAAGAGATGCTTCTATGGCACTACAACTCATAGACATGGTTTCACAACATGACTCAAAGATTGCCTATACTGCAGCAACTATGGACCATTGAGAACATGCTACATTGTGAAGCTTTCGCATCCGTTCAAAATGGTAATGAAGAGCATACATTCTTTTGTTGCTCAAATAACATAGCCTTAACTTTAAGTAGTTTTTAAATAATAATTACAAGAAATTGGTGCAAACATCTCTCTTTCTAGACTCTCTTGTGAAGTAGTAATAGATACACGTCGGTCATCTATCATGGTTATCCTGTATACTTCCAAGTTTCTTCTAACATATGCATTAACTCTTGGTCTCTGTTCACTGTTGTTTCTCAAAATTATTTTAAATAATATGCTTCATGAAGATCCTTTAGCTAGAAATTGACATCTATCCATGTACCAATGGATTCTGGGTTTCCAAGGTGTAATTAGCAATCCATGGTTGACCGCAATCGTGGATTATTGTGATTTATAGCTCTAGTAGAAGTTTGCCGAAATTAATAACATCAATTGTGAGGAAAGAAGAAGATTGTAGAGAGAAGCTGCATACTTCCTTTGAATGTTAAGAAATGCTTCCTAGAGTTAGTCACTTTGTCCCAAGCATCGATTCGCATTCAAGATTAAGCTATGGAAATAAATGACAGGGTAATTAGCATGGGTATGGCTAGCAACTCAGGATACAGGAAAGAACAAAAAATGCTAGAACTTTGCTAAATGCCAAACTGCATTCTAATGTTGAATTATTTGAGTTTTGTGTCATGCCATATTATTGGGTTGCCCAAAGGGGAAACCCTTGGGAGGCGGGCTGATATAATATCTTGTTTTCTGCCATTGGATGTGGTGCAGATGGGAAACCCCTCAGTGTTATATGACATTTGGCTTGTCGTTCATCGTCCTGCCAGTCGAAGAATGCCCTTATCGATATAGCAGTGGAGGACGACAGTCTTCTGCCGGTAGGCTCTGGCTTAGGGTACATTCCCATGCTGTCGCCTGACTTCAAATTATTGCCAAAGTTAATGCTAAAGTGGACTTTGAGTTTTCAGAAATGGCGGAGGAATTCTGAAAGCTACGGTTGACACCTTTCAATTTCAAAATCCGGTTCGGCTCATGGGAATGTAGCCTTAGCTCCAAGATTGGGAAAAGTCCTATGGATATCGGTAGCTCTTTCAATGGGCAACTAGCCAGGATCAATTTTTTAAAACAGGGACGCATGCAACCTTTCAATTTGGAAGTGTCCTAAATTGAGCTCCTGAAGTTTCACCAAATCCCCTTTGCTTCTTCAATAAAATCTCAAAACATGCGACATTATGACAGGTCTAATCTCTCCATTCTAGACAAAGATCCTGTCCTTACAAAGGATGATTTAAACTTTTTGATCTTGCAAGAATCCATGCTCAACACTTGCAAAGAAAGGCAATGCTTCTTTTTCTATCTCTAGGAATTGTGTAAAGGGGCACCCTGTCAAACACAAGGTCTCTAATCTGATTAGCAGATAATGCATTCGTACTTTTATGCTAATGCATTATAGCGTCACTAACTTCTAACGCATTACTAACTTAGTTAGTTTGGCCCAATATTTATAGGTGCTTAATTTAAGAAAAAAAACCTCACGTGGGTGTTTTTTGGTGTAGAATTACAGTGAGCCAAAAAGTCGAATATTTGCTCACCTCTGTTTTGAGCCACATGCCCTTTGACATTTTTGTCTCTGTTCTTTGTGTTGGGGGCTTGGACATCCACAATATTGCAGCAACTTCTAAGCATACCCATGAGGGCTCCACACGGAGCCAGATATAATGACGTATCTTGCAATGATCCAGTTGGCCTGTTTATGGGTCTATTACTTTGTGGCAAGATATTGTTGCAATCATTTTGTTTTTTTTTTTTTTTTTTGAAGGACGTGAGGCTCTTTTTATTGACAAGAACAAAGGCACAATACACAATGCACAGACAGGAATAAAACCCTAGTGGATAGGCCTAGTGAGACTTGTTACCTTGTTGTCTCCAATGATTTGTTGTCTTCAGGGTTGAGTTGCAGACCACAGGTTTTGAGCTTTAGTAGTAGAAGTAGTAGGCTAAAGTAGGAGTTTAGCCTTTTTATTGCATATTTATAATCTGCATGCTGAAATTAGTTAAAATCATATATTGGATTGTCCTCTGATTCTTTTTCTAGCATGCCAGGCCAACCAAGCCTATAACCTTTCTTGCAATTCTAGCCTGTCCACATCGTGCCTCCACGTCACCCGAATCTGAGTTCGCACCTCCACATCACCCGAATCTGAGTTGACATGTTGATTAGCCATTGTTTCACCATCGATAGGTCCTTGACGTTAGAAAAGACTAAAAATTTGCATGCGCCTCTTGCCTTTTCCTGTATCTCTCTCATTGCCGCACCTCTCTTTCCACTAAACAATGCTCTAATCTGCATCTCTCTTATTTCCTTTTCTTCTGATGCATCTTGGTAGGATAATACCAGGAAAGAAAGATGAGCTTGAGAGGTCTAAGAAAATGTATTAGGGTCGTAGACTAGTTCAGCCTTGCCTTGCAGGAATCGTTTACTTTGTGGTATCCTTGCAGACATAAGGTCTCAACATTTACATGCAGAAGTGACAACACAAGTTCTCCTCCAGGTTCATCTCTTTTTTTCATCTCCATATAAAGTTTCAATGTACCAAATCAGGTTACGGATACCCTAATACTTGATCTTTATATTCTATAAACTCCTATAAATCTGATACTAAAGGACCGTGTGTTTTAGAGTCCGAATGTAGTATTCGGGACTTGTTTTGTGGTATTTAGCCGTTTATCGACCAGCATGCACTTCCACGGTTTCAAGCCCCTGGGAATCAACTATTTTGGGTCATTTTTTCCTTGATCCGGCCCTATAAGGAACTCAAATCTTCCTCTCTTCATCAAACTAGTGTTAAAGAGGAGGAAGACGAGCGATTGGAAGGGTTTTTGAAGCATTTCAAGTCATCGAGAGGATTGCAAGAGGATTCGACCAAAGATTTTAGCTCCACCTCCACGGTTTTCGCGGCTTTTTGCCCGGAAATCTGGTATTTTTGGTGGAAACACCACTTTTTGGCCAAAAACACCACTTTTTCTTGGAAATACCACTTAGGCGATATCGGATGGCCAAAAATACCAAAAGAAAAAGGTCGAATACCACATCTGGGACTCTATATATGGGCGTCCAGAATACTAAAGCGATTCTTGGCATCTTATCACTCATCATCAATTCCTTGAGCGCAGCCCGGATAAGCCATAATTAGATCTATTGGGGAGCAATCGACTTTTATAGAAATATTATTAAAAGGTCAATGGCGGCATCTTTGAGACATCAATCTATAGCGAGTCATCATTTTAACGCAAATTTCTTGGGCCAATTCTTCTATTGTTTGTTGGATTCTAGTGCGGATATTTTTGTAATATATTTCTTGATTTTTCTTGTGCCTTGGATGGTGGCACTAAGTTCCTAACTTTTTTATATATAGATTTAGCGGTTTTTTGAGAATCACCAAGGTTCTATTTCTTATAGCGGTTTATATTCGCAAAGACTTTGCATTGGGCGGTTTATTTTAAGAGCAGTTTTTCTTTGAGATCATCGTTTCCACCTAGGGAACTCTGTCTGCATCGGTTTTGTCTAAGAGAAGTTTTTCTTTGAGATCATGGTTTCCAACTAGGGAACTCTGTCTGCATCGGTTTTGTCTACTACAGGATTTGTTGATGCATCTTTATGCTCAACACCAATGGTTTTAGGAACTTGCTTAAGGCTCAGGCTTGCTGTGGTGCCCACCATACTGTCTGAATAGGCTTCAGGACTGAACTTATACGATGAAACTTATGCCGCAAATGAAGCATGTGGTCCTTAGAGCTTTCTATTTGTGCATTGGGCTTAGATATTTGAAATCAAATAATGCTATTCCAGATACGCTCTCTTGATGCTCTATTTCCTTGTTATTATACTATGTTTTAATAAGTTAACCTGCCATGAAGGTTTTTCGTTCTTGCCTCTACCACATCTTTGCTTGTTGCTTGTTGACATTAAAATGGGATCTTTTTGTTGTTTATTTGGGTTGCAGTATCTAGGAAGTTATTCTTCAATTTCTTCTGTGTCTTGCATTTGTGTTTCTTCCAATTTTTGCAGCTTGGAAAGCCTGGGCAGTTGTGTGGGACTGCCTTGTTTTGTGTAACCATTGCATTATAGTTCTATTGATCTTATGAATTTTGCATCATTTGCATCCTGAGTACAGGTTTGATACTTTTTTATCTTGGTTCATAGAACAGATTTTTGTAGGCACAGAATGTTTCCTAAGGTATACTTGGAGTTCTGTATGTGAAGACCCTCTTTGTTGTTTTATGATACACATTTGGATGCTGTGTATTGAATACAAGTTGTTGCAGTACATAGATTTTAATCAATTTGTAAGAATGTTGGTTCTGCCAATTACACAGTCGATATCCTAGTCAAGAGGTCTGTCAATTGAGCAAGGTACATATGCTCCATCAGGTAAAGCTGATTACATGAAATGCAACTGAGGTTGTAAAGCAAACCTCCAAGAACCAGGACATCACGATCAAGAATATCAATCATTTAGCTCTGCTCTTTACAATGTCTTTTTTTTTGCAAATCAATGGCCCTTGAAATCTCATGGACGTCTTACATTGGATGCTATATTTGTGGTTGGCGCCAGGAATACAACTGGATAGCAGACTAACAGGGCACACACTTTCACAAAAAACCCTTCTGGAGCTAGAGTTTTATGTATATCATCATGTTGTCTGGAACACCTTTTCATCCCCTTTTTTGTTGTGAAATGATCTTGATCCTCTTATGTCTACAAACATGAGCCCGATTCCTTCTATTACTTGAAAATGATAGTTCAGCTAAAACCTTGCCAATGATTACTCAAATTTACTTCAATTATATAAAATTAGATAGATTTGAGGTGTTGCATATCCTGTTAATTGTTGATATAATGCCAAACTCTACATCTTTATATAGTTGTCTCTGATAATCTAAGTTTGTAATCCACAAGTTGAATGTGTTGTCTTTGTAGTCATAGCCAGATCTGCCCATTTGTCTTGCACTATGAACAAGTCTAATGTGCCCTCCTTGCAGTCATCATCCAGATCTGCCCAATTTTTTATTTTTATTTTTATTTTTTTATTGAAGTTAAGAGATGGTTTTTCCATTAATTAATAAAAGCCATACAAATATGCATCCAATGAGGGCAAAGACATCCTCATTAGTTACATCTTAATAGTAAAGTATTAAGATTTAAAAAGTAGCTGCATAGAGTTTTTCAAGTAAAATAGTTGCAGACCGACTGCAAGAAGATATCAATGTAGTAGAATTTCCATGAGGAAATACCCAAAATACTGCTTTGCCCCACTTGATGGAGCTGATAACTAAGCATAGCAGAAACATCACAACATGCCATTCGAATCCTTAATTCCTGCAAGGACAAAATTGCTTTCCAAGTGCTTGAGCAAAAGTTAGACAAAAGCAAGATTAATTACTAAGCAAAAGAAATTACCAAGATATTATAGAGTTGCAGTTCAGGTTTGAAGTGAGAAATAGGAATGATGGCTAGGCTGGATTTGATGGGGAGTTCATGATTTGGTTAAAGATGGCATTGTAGACCCAATAGAAACCTGAGTCAGTCCCAAACTTGTAACTGTTGAACTGAGATCCATTTTCCATAAGCGGTGATGAATGTCTTCTTTACCCATCGGGAAGGAGCGATTAATACCATATAGATCAGCCATCTTATGAGAGTAGTATAATTCCACAGTACCTCTTGGGCTGTCTATCATCAATGAGAAGTGGTACATGAATAAAAATTTGAACAAAGCGATTTTATCTACACTTTACAACTTCCTACTTGATAAATCTTAGCCCATGATGCTTCATTGCTATTGCATCTAACTTTGTATAACTTGATTTCATCGCGAGGGTTGCTTGTGGCCACAATTGGTACTAAGTTTGAAACCCACAATCTTTGTTGCAATAAAGTCGCGACTTCTTGGTATGTCGACATGGTGTCAAACTTGTTCACCCCCTCCCCTCTCGGGAACTCCGGATATTCTATCAAAATCTTCAGAGAAAGGTGCATTAGAATTGATGACATTGAGGAAGGAATTAAAAAAGTTAAAAACACCAGTGAATTTACCAACAACATCCCATTTCCTGTCATAATTGTCTCCAAATTTACTCTTGTGAGCAGTTACAAAGCCTTCCAAATCTAACTGGAAATTCATCTTAATCTAAAAAATGGAGATATTTTTTTTACCATACACAATCCTATTTCTAGCCTTCCAAATGTTCCATAAGGCAGTAAAAACAATAGTATTTAGAAAGGCATCATTATTTTGAATTTGCTGGAGCAAGTGTGACACTCCCTACTAAATATCACGGCTCCGGTATGCCTCCGTAGGAAATCCCCATCCGGTCCTTGACCCGACCAAGACGGAGACCCTCAATCTATCCGCACTTTTTGGGATCACCATAGTGCGGGAAGGGGACCTGTGAAAGGTGTCTTGGCCCCCCTTCTCCTATGGGCTCCTATCACGGCGGAAGCATAAACATCGTCGGAACTAGCAATAATAATACATCATGCTACCTCGAAGGGTAGTCCATCCACATATCCATAGCGCAAAGAAGATAATCATATGCCATAAAACATGAGAGCTCCTACGCGTGGCTCCGGCTCATAAGGGAGGTCGGCCCGACTAGATAGGTCTTAAGATAGAAGCGGACGAGTCATAACAATGGCGGGGCTGGCTATAGACAATGGCTGGGGTTGACCACTCCATCCGCCCCTCCACAGTGCATACTTTGCGAATGAGCTAGATTGGGCTCACGGCATGACTCTAGCCTTCGGATCGTAATCCCATGGTATCACCCATCGGGACTACTCCGGTTGCATCTCCCCGGTCCGTCGGGCGGGGAAGGGTTGCATCTCCCCTTCGGGGTCTAGAGGTTCCACGGGCGGCTAGAGAATCGTGGCGACACCGCGATTAGATCCCGACTTTCCCTCCCAAACAAGAGCCAAGCCAGCACTTGCAACTCTTGAGAGGGTGACACCATTGCCCGGGGTGGTGTCGGACCCATGCCACCCACCTGCAGTGACCGACCATAAGCCTAGCCCACTATGGGATCCCCAGTAGCCACGCTCGGGGATCCTCTCTCCCCTGTGCCTCTAGCCCGTTGTGCGGTCTTTGAGTCATCATAGCCCCCACCTATGCATAGGCGCAATATAATAGGAACTAAAGGGTCTAACTAGGAGCATCACTAAGTAAGGTTGCTAGGTCTCTACCCCCCCTTCCCAATACAAGAGGGCAAACATGATCAACCAACATCACATATCATCATATCATGATAATCATCGTAAGAACATCTTAACCTAATCATATATATCTAACTTACGGTTAGGGTTCCTTGATTAGGGTTCAAGATGTTGCATGAGGGTTCTAGGATGGCTCTATTCTAGTGCACGAATGCCAATCCATCCGGAGTGCTAACTTCCGGATGATCTACCAAACACTACTCCACATACACTGCTCCGAAAGCACTCCCACCCAATCCACGGTATCTCCATGGTCTTGGATTTGGTCGTGCGCACTTGCTCAAGATCGAATCCACACTCGGGCTGCTCTTGCACTTGCCTGCCCCACGGCCACCGGTGCTTTCAGCGGAGTTTTCGTGCGTGGAATGAGTCTCAGGGTGCTAGGGTCAGGAAAAGAGGTTTAGGGTTAGGGTTTGGGCTAATATAAGTTAGGGTCCACATGGGATGCCACGTGGCACCAATGGGGTGGGGCCCGTGTGGCGGTTGCCCAATAGGATAAGGCCATGTGGAAATGGGCCTTATCCTAAGGTTATCTAAGTTAAGCATTTAACTTAGGTGTGCACCCCTTGCCACTTCCTAAGGTATACAAGGCTATTAAGTAGACTTGTATAGTGACGGACCCGGAAATTTTCCATGTCAACTATAGCTAGATCTCAAGGAGCTGAAACGGTTACAAGTTTTCCATAGTGGTCGCCCTCCAGAACTATGGTTTTTGCCATCTGATCTCAAACACTGCAGGAATCCTTTATCCGTTCTTGTGCATGTCGCTGTGAAATCACTAATAATATCCTAGAGATAATCGCCAACAAGAAACAAGGCCTCTTTGAATATCCACAGCGATGAATAATCTGATTGAATCTGCAATTGGGAAGAAGAAAATATGGGTCGGAGAACGCCGCCATGTCCTTCGATTAAAGATAACAGTAAAAAAGGATGTGGATATTGCCTTGCGAAATACACAAATACAGTGCTGCCTTGCCGGTAAAAAAGGATGTCCAGACAGTGGAAAGGCAAGCAGCAAAGCTGTAAAAGCTTCTACAAACACAGTGGTAAAACCTCCATCCAAGCCCCAAGCATTCAGGGATCAAAATTTCTGCCGTAACACAACCCAAAATTTCACAAATACAAGATCAAAACCACTGCATCACACAAGAAGGCAAAGACTGTAATCTACAAAAACAAAAAACTAAGTAGGAAGTAGGTAGATAGGATGGGACACTAGAAGGCAAGAGAAGATGGAGCAACCAAGGTAGGAGCTCAAGAGAATGCCGATGATCTACCATAGCATAATGAGGCTATAAATAGGGCCAACATGACTAGGCGTCCCCATCTAAAGAATGTTGGTTCTATTGCTATGTTGGTTCTATTTCTACGTCATGCCACATACCATGTCATTCATAAGGAGATTATGAAGAATAAGCTCATGGTGACATAGTTGTAAATAGTTCCCTAGTCGACATGTATGCTAAATGTGTGGCTTGGAGGAAGCACATAAAGCTTTCGACCATCTACCAAACAAAGACATTATAGCACGGGGAACAATGATCATAGGATATGCTCAGTGTGGTGAAGGTTATCTTGCCTTCGAGTGTTTTTATAACAGGTTGGAGGATTGTTATGCTCAAGAAGGCAGCTAGGAAGAAGCGATCTTCAGCATCATGCGTGAACTAAAGAAAACCATAGTAAATGAACATCTGAGATGAACAGATAGCCTTGCACAAAGGGGCATTTTCTCCCTTTGAGTTTTAAACCTGTCTCTCAACTTATTGTACTTGTTTCTCTGATTCGTAATGATATTTATCTAGTGTCCTTCACAAAAAGCGGGGGAGAGAGAGAGAGAGAGAGAAAGACACATGCATCTTCAAGGCATAGAGCTAACAAAATAATAGTTGTGAGCATGTCGAAAAGCTTGTGGAATCTCAGGTTCCTTACGGAACGGCAAACATACTCATCAACAAATAGTTGGTAATATACTTTAGTTTGACAATATTTTAGGTTATATGCCAAATATGGGAAATGGAAGTAGCAAAAGTAACCTTTCAAAACCTACCAGCTCCAGAAATGGTATCGTGGAGTATAATAATCACAGGATATACCCAACTTGGGGAGGTTGGGTTATCTGTAGAGCATCTCAAGAGTATGCATCATAATGGCATAGATTCAGTTGTGCAGGTTTAGTAGATGATGGTGTCTATTGTTCCATGTTTAGAAGGGAAAATCTTAGTACAAGACCTGATATGTATGACATGACCCTACTGATAGGAGCTTCAAGCTCATAGAAGATGCTTCAATGTACTAGAAGATTTTCTCAAAACAATGATGCCAGTTGACATTTGTTTGTGTATGACTCTCCTTAGTGCTTGGAAATTGTATAACAATGTGGATCTAGAGAGACAATGCTCTTTAGTAAATTTTATTATTGGCATCTCCAGACATGAGGGACATATTAATGTCTTAAGCCCCTCCAATCCATCGTAAGCACTTGTGAGATGACTTCATAGTAAAAGGAATATTATTCAAGCTTATGGAGCATAGTCACTTGCTAGGGGTTTAACTAGCTTAGAGTTCCATTCCCTTAATGCATGCACGACGAACGATTTCATAGAGCATACATATCAAGAATAAGACGAAACCACTAACCATAGAATCATTGAGTGCACCATATACTTAACTTAGTAGTAAATAACCAGTAGACAAACACTATTCATACCTTGAATATATGCTTGACTTCCTTATCAAAAGTTGAAATAGGGAGCTTGAAATAGGGAGCTTCTTCCTATGGGAGCAAGAAGCAATACGCAAACAAGGAAACCCTCAAAATAGCAGTTTTGGATTTTATGTAGATATGCATGAAAATAATGTATAAGGATCTAAATATTGTAAAAATATGGGTTTGGGTGTTAACGGGACCTAAAATCACCATTAAAAGGCTGATACATGGACTCGGTAAGATGTGCTCACATCATCGAGCTTCACAAAAATATTTCTGGAAACCAGCCCTTTAGTTACCTTTGCCCTTCCCTAATTTTTTGTGCAAAAGGCATACACATTTGTGGTTTAATAAGTACATGTATACAACCATCTAACATAAGATCAGTCTAGAATTTAGTAGTACACACTCAATAGTAGCTACCTCTTACTTTAAATAGCTATTCTGCTTGATAATACAATTACCTAATATACCTATATCTATTTCTATCCTATGAGAAACAACCTTGTTCACGTGATCCTTTCTTCCATCAATCGGGTTTGATATTGTTTTATCGTGATCATCTAGTAGCTCTGTGACGTTAAAACAACTACTATCTATATCAAATAAACATTGCCAAAGTTGTTATATATTTGTAAGAACTATTTTACTCTTGACATCTATAAGTAACATATATTACATGTTTGGTGGGTATCTTTACACATGCAACGAATTATTGCATCAACACTAGGTAGGCTCTTAGTTTTTCAACTATTAAGCTAGGTGGTAGTTGCCACTATCTTGGCTTAACACACAAAATGTTTTTTATGAGATGTGTGATGAATGAGAAGTTCAACATTGTTATGGGGCATTCGTGAGGGAGAAGGAGCAAAGCATAGAAGGTTGTTTAAACGCCCATCAAATATGTCAAAGGGATTTTGGTCCGGATGTTGGCTCACTGTATAAGGTGCAACGATTTGGCAAAGTGGCAATCTTTATAGTCTCATCTATACCACCATACGTAAACTAATGCTCAACGCTTATACATGAACCATTCTATGGAAAAAAGGACATATGGTTATTAACTTATCATCCATGGTTCTTGTAAACTGAGAATCTTCAAATTTAAGACATTATTCTTTTAGGGGTTGAAACATAACGTTCCTAGTTCTAATAAATTGATACTAATTTTAATAAACCACTATGGTATAAAGGGATTTTATTGAAACCATCTCATAAACTATAATCAGTTTTAATAAACCACTATACATTAGTAATCAATATTAATAACCATGTTGTAAGCCACTATCAGTTTTAGCAAATCGCTATAGCATGTGGTTTTCTTCTATCAAATAAATTGTTGTATAAAAGACTACATCTATCATGGTTTTCAGATGATCTCATATCGTTTTTATACGCTAGTTCTTTTTTGGGGGCCTTGTGAATTATATTTCAGAAAAGGGGTTACAAGTGGATCATGGTAAGGTGAAACCACCTATAAATGTATCCCAAGTGAGAAGCTTATATGGCCAACTCAGTTTTAGTAGGAGGTATTTGCACAATTTTTCTAAAATAACCCAGGCACTTGTGGATTGTATGAAGCACGTGCAGAATTTTAGATGGAAGGAGGATGCTCAAGAAGCATTTGAATGGTGCCTTGGACAATTAAGGGAGAGAACTTTACTGATTCCTCCAAGAATGAGTGAGCCATTTCATTTATTCTTTACAGTTTGGGAGCAAGCTTTGGCTGTCACACTATGTCAGAAAAATCAGCAAAAGCATTATGATGTGAATTACTATGATAGCAGGTTGTTAACTCCACAAGAGCAGAAATGGACTCATGTGGAGCATCGTGGGTTGGCATTGAAGTGGGCCTTGAATAAATTTAGACATTATCTTCTTCCTTCACAATGGAATTCAGCAAATGTACAATATGTTTACATTCATATGGATGTGAACCCATTGCCATGCATTTACAATAAGACTGTCCAAGATCATAAGTTTACAAGATGGGCTCTTATCATACAAGAATTTGAATTGAAGTATGTTAAGATGGCTCAAGGAGCTTATAATCCAAGTGCCTATTTGAGTAGTGGTGCTGAAATAGAAGAGGAAACACCGCTAGTAGCGATTCGGGGATAATGGTGTATTACAAGGGTTCATTGAGACTGTGGATCTTTGGTATACCAATATATACAGGTATTTACAAGATCAGACTTATCCTTCTATTCTATTCTATTCTATTCTATTCCTTCATCATTTTCAAAGCAACAAAAGCATGCTCTTAGAGTACAAGCCGCTGGTTATGTGGTGCATGAAGCTATTCTTTATAAGAGGACTATGGAAGGTCTCTTATTAAGGTGTGTTTCCAGTCAGCAAACTCATGATTTGTTGCAGCAAGCACACGATTGTCGGGGCATTTTGCGCCAGAACCACAGCTAGGAAGATCCTTCATTGGGGATATTATTGGCCAACTCTTTAGAAGGATACTAGAGACTTTGTTAGCAAATGTGAGAAGTGTCAAAGGCATAAACAATTGACAGGCCACAATAATATGCCATTCCATCCTATTTTGAGCGTTGGTCCGTTTCATATATGGGGATTGGATTACATTGGGCCTATCAATCCTCCATCTTCCAAAGGTCGTAAGTATATCTTGGCAGCCACATGTATGTTTACGAAGTGGGTAGAAGCAATTCCAGCAAAGCATGCTACAAAAAATACCACAGGAAGCTTTCTTTATCATAATTTGATTTCTCGGTTTGGTGTTCCAACCATTCTTTTGTCTGATCGGGGAACTCATTTCATGGGGAAAGTAGTAGCTCAGTTAACAGAAAAGATTGGTGTTCAACATGTACAAGCTTCTGCTTATTATCCACAGGGAAATGGGCAAGCTGAGTCTACTAACAAAATTTTGAAAGCTATCTTGGCCAAAACAAAGAAGGATAATCAAAGAAATTGGCATGAAGCCTTGACGGTGCCTTATGGAGTTTCGGTGTACTTACAAGTTGGCTACAGGATTTACACCATTTGAATTGGTTTATGGAGTGCAAGCTGTGATGCCTATTCATTTGGACATTCCTTTGTGTTCATTTGTGGAGCTCCCTTATTATGAGAATTTAGGAGAAGTTCCAACTCCAAAAATCAAGTGCATAATAGGATGGATGATTTGTTGCAATTGCAAGAGATGAGACAAGAAGCGGCCAGACTTCAATATGAGGCATAAACGTAGAAAGTAAAGCTTATCAAAGACAAGTCACAGGTTGTCAGTCCATTTGAGGAAGGGCAATTGGTGTTGTGCAGGACCACTAAGAAGCATCTATCAAATTTCAAAGCCCATGGGAAGGCCCATTTCTGATTGATAAAGAGGTACCAGGTGGGGCTTTCTACTTGATGACTCCAGAAGGGGAATTGTGGCCTAATCCCAGAAATGGCAAGGATCTCAGGCCTTATTTTGAAAGAGAAGTGCTTTTCTAAGGCATTCAGATTTGGCATAGCCGCAATTACAGAGAATTTGTGGAGAACTTTTGGGTTACAGCAGGTCGTTTTCTGTAAAAACAGATGGTGACAGTTCAATAATACTTCATCTATCCTACATCAAAAGATGTGTTTCGGCGATACGAATCTAACGAGCTATGGTGCAGGTCAAACAGAGTTCTGGAACTCAAGATATCAGCTTTCAAAGTTTGCCACAGTTACAGAGATTCTGGGTTGTCATTTTCTTTGAGGACCAATTTGTTTTGTGCTAGTCATTTGGATTTGAGGAGTGTAATTTTCTTTCTACACTGTTAACCACCTAGTGGTTAACATTGTACACATGTTAGGTGTCAGTGGTGGCAGACTGACACTTGGCATGCTTAGGTTAACTTAAGTGTATGGCTTAGATTTAGCTAGGTGTAGGGCTCAGAGCGTCTACACTATATTAGACCGGAGCCTCTTCAGATGTATTCAGGTTTATCTCAAATTTGGAGAGCCTCATTTGGCCACGTTCCCTTCACTCTTTGTACATATTTGTTTTTCTTGTTCTTGTTTTGTGATCATGAGCATGGCGGCCTTGTGTAGCATCCTATAGCCATAGGATCTGCTGCTAAGTGGTGTATGCCAAGAACTCACAATTAACATTGGCGCCCGTTATCTCTTGGGGTTCGCTTCGTGATCACCTTCTTTGAGCCTTGTTGCTTTGTTGTTGTCTTTGCTTTGTTCTTATCCTAATCCCGGTTCTTGACTACTTCTTGTATACTACTCTCAACCCTTCAATCCCTTTATTTGGCCCAACTAGTTGTTGAAATGGTCCGGCTGGAGGCCCCTTTGTCAATCAATTCCTTAGCACTTAGTTTGGTTATGAAAATCATTTTCAAAAACTACATTTTTCATCTTTGCAGCAAAGCACCGGTTTTATAGTAGGGGATTTAGTGTTGGCAGCACTCCTCTCTGCAAGATCTTCAGAAAAATCCACAGTTTGATCCTCTTTTCTCTTCTCTTTGCTAAAAAATTGTCAAAATATCATGATCTTTTTCATTATCCTCTGTTTTTCTCTCAGTTTTTTTTAGAAATCGTGCTTCTGCACACCCAAAAAAAAACATTCTATCACATGCCACAGGGCTGTTTACATCATCTGCAAGCCTCAAGTTTTTCAGGAAGATTTCTTCTTCAGCTTATTTTTCGAGGGCCAGCACTAGGCTAGCCCCTTTTGAGCCCATACATGATTATGGCTTGCTTCTGCAATCCCACAATGTTCTAAAGTTTGGGAGTGTTTATCCTTTTCTGCACAAAATTTGTCCCTATCTGTATATCAAAGCAAGAAGCAAAAGGTTTTTTTCAATACAGCATAATCCGTTTTGGACAGTTACCTCATTTCTACCTGCACAGAGTCCATTCGATTACACAGATATTCCATGTTCTTCAAGCTCTATTAAGTTATCCGCCAGATTCAAGCCACGGCTTTCCTTTTTGCATCTGTTTTTGCATCACGAAAGGGCTTTCTTCCAAATTTAGGTCTCCAACTAGTATACATTCTAATTGACATTCTTTCAAGAGGGCTACCAAGACTGTGGCTAGCCCCCATCTGCCCGGATATGCCCAGATATATGTGAGCAATCTTCAATGCGCTATCCGTGAAGAACTTTTTTTCAACCTCTTTTCGAAGCCTCAGGTCGGATTTATTAAACCCTTGAGTCTACCTCATCTGCAGACAACCAAAAATTTTTCATCAGTCAAGGCTAGAAGGAGAAATCCGAACATCTTTGTTAAAAGTGAGTCGATATTTTCTCTATTTCCGCCTGATTCTGGGCTATTCAAGTTTATCTAACAAATGCCTATTCAAATTCCATTCAGCAAGCAGATATTGCTCAGCAAGTAGAGTCTTCTGTCTGCATCCTACGCACAGGAATCAATCAGTCACTTCTCTATTAGGGAAAAATCGGCTTTGCCCTCTGCGTATCTCAGTGGTCATGATTTCTTCTCGAAATAGCAAGATGCAGCACCGCTTTAAGCAATCAAATGGCTCAGTTATGGTATATTCGGTTAGTTCCTATCCATAGCAGCTCTCATTTCGGCACCATATCAGGATCCCCTTCTTTCTATCTATCTTTAGCCTGCGAAATTGGAAGCAACTATTTCGCTCCATCTCGGCCTATCATTTGCTCATCTCGGCGTAACATCTCGTGAGAACATCGCCAGCATCATGCGTAAATGGAGGCAGCAGCAATACATCTCGGCAGAACTCTGAAACGGCCGTTTAGGGTTTACCATAACTTTAGGGCTTGCCGCCTCTTTGGGTTGGTAACGGGTCACGATGGCCCCATGCTCCCGCCCATGCCCACGCTCACGTGTTTGACCCACGCTCAAACTTTATTGCTTGTACCCACGGCTCACGGGGTCACGCTCACAGGGCCCCACGCCCACGCTCCAATTTTCTTCCACGGTCCACGGGCCACGCTAATCCTTGAGCCAACCTCACGCACGCCCACGCCAAGTCCACGCTTCAGCCACGCTCTTTATGCTCCCATGCTCACATTTTGCTTATGGCCATGCTTCTTGCTCAACATCCACGCTCTGCAAAAATATTGTCACGCATAGCCACGCTCTTCTATGGCTGATCAGGGGGGAAGCTTTCTTGGTGCTTACATTTTTTGAAGACCCCTTAATTGTTTTTAAGTGAACTTTTGGGCACGATTTGTTAAAATGGACTTACCCATAATATAAGGGGATGGTCTTTATGTTTTTTTTTTGGCCCAAGTTCCTATGATCCATGTTCTCCATCGACATTCATTCGGATCCTCTTCGTCATCAATGCATTCATGAAGATCTTTCGGCGACAAAACCACCCATTACCATTACCATCATTTTTGCCCCTAAAATTTTTGGCACCATGTTGTAATTGTCGGACTTGTCTTATAAAAGTCTGTACATCTTTTTGTGCAGTGTTAACCACTTAGTGTTAACCACTTAGTGGGGCGTTGTTAACCACTTAGTGGTTAACATTGTACATATGTTAGGTGTCAGTGGTGGCAGACTGACACTTGGCATGCTTAGGTTAACTTAAGTGTATGGCTTAGATTTAGCTAGGTGTAGGGCTCGGTTTTATGGCTCACACTATATTAGACCCAGAGCCTCTTCGGATGTATTCAGGTTTATCTCAAATTTGGAGAGCCTCATTTGGCCACGTTCCCTTCACTCTTTGTACATATTTGTTTGTCTTGTTCTTGTTTTGTGATCATGGCAGCCTTGTAGCCTGCTGCTGCAGAGTGTATGCCAAGAACTCACAATTAACATACACATGTATACATGTAAATGTGTCATTTGGGGACATGTCCCAAGGACCATATTAGTATATTTTGGTGTGGGTTCTCCGCCACGGAGTGGCACATTTTCCCACTGTGGTCGCCACTGTTGGGTTGGTCACTACTCACCAACTCGTCACCACTCACCACACTAACCACACTCACCACTATTGAGGTGGTATAGAAGATAGTATACCGTATATGGAGTGATATACACACATGCACGCGTGCAGGATTTTTGCACGTATGCATTGAGGGGATTATGATCACTGTGTTATCTGAGCAGGGAGAGAAGAACAGAGAGAGGGTGTATTGAGAGAGAGTATTTTGCTTGATCTAGCTATGGAGATGATGAATCTTTGTGTTGTGGATTGCCTTGATCTGATAGATTGAGCTTGGATTGTTGGTTTTTCATCCTTCTTGCAAGGTTAGAGTTCAAGCTCTAACACTGATGAAAACGTAAGAGAGCAGGAATAACTTAGCAGCAACACCTTTGCTCAGGCACATTCTGGAGAGAGTGGGAAGAAATTTCCCACATCGTAAAAGGTAAAAGAGTTGATAAACAGATCTATAGTGCTATTTTGAAAGAAGTTTGAGACATTAATAAGTGGCAAGAATTTATAGATCCAGATTGGGTTATAAACATTTTTGAAAAATATATCTTGGCCCTAGGCTATAGCACCATTGCATCTGATAACTCTGAAACTTACCCTGCTAAATGGCATACTCCTAAAGATTACTTTATTACTTTACTAGAATTATGAATCAAGCCTAGAAATCTTATGCTCAACCAAAAATGCAGGCCCTCATTTGGAGACGTCTGCATCATGCGATCTCAGTTAACCAAATAATTTACGATAGAAGCAACAGTGATACAAATGAGATCTCTCCCTCTTGTAAGCTCTGTGGCCATCGAAATGAGACACTTAGGTATATTTTAGACTGCCCTAAGACTGTCTTGGGGATAGAGGTTTCCAATTCGAAAACTGGGTCGGCCCGTGGTTCTCCTTAAAACTACTATCTATCTTAAAGGCTCTAATAAGTTTCTATATACCATCAAACAGACAACATTCTGGATCATTTTGAAGCACGGAAACAAGCACAATTATTCTAATAAGAGTGTGGATGTTGCCTGGTTAAAAGTAGCTTTACATGTTGAATTGACTATAATTGCCGTGGCATACAAGAATGAGCTATTAGATAAAGTAGATGATAATTGGATGAAACTAGAAAGATTTAAAGAGTAGTTAAAACTCTTCATCTGTGATGGTGTGCTTATTTCTAACGATAATTTTTTGGCCTATCGAAATGCTAGTTGCATTGACTACCAGGACGAACTGTAGGGCCCAATTTGAAGACCTGTTGGCATATGCAGCTGCCACATAAATCTTTATTAATGAACAAATGTGGCCTCTTACTCATAGCATCACTTCGAATTTATCAAAGCTTGAGCTTTTTTCTGCTGAATGAATATCAGACTATTATGTTAGACAAATTTACGTTTTGCTATGAGAGACTGATGTTTGAAACCCAGTTCTTGCTTTTTCTGAGACATGTAATACCATCATAAAGTCAAGCAAGATGCTTATGGAGAAGCTCTGATCTACTTTTTTTATACGACCCCCACTGGTACTCCGCCTTCTCCCCTGGCTAGATTAACACTGGTTGATAGGTGGATCCGGTGGCCACGGATCTGGTGATGATTGAAGTGGTTGATAATGAGAGCGAGCGATTTGACCCTCTTCTTTTTTCTAGGGATGCACGGAATCGGGATTTTCTTGTGGCTCAATGTGTACAGGGATGTTGATGGGTTGAAGAAGCAGGTGCCCACTATAGGAAGATCACCTTTTTGAACATAGTACTATGACAGAGTGTGTGAAATAGTTTACTATATTCAAGTGGATGTGCCTTGGCCAAATTTTGATGTGTCTATACTTTAAACTACTCACCACTCATTTTTAGTGTTGTTGTGACAGATACGAATTTCTAATCCATATTTCATATTGTAAAGAGATAAGAGATGTTGTTATAAATCTCTATCCTATGATAAGGTTGGTTCTTTTAAGACCCTCCTTAACTATGATGTGCTTTGCTTATGATAATTAAGAAGCCCTTACTTTTCCTCAAAAAAAAAAAGGGGAGGGGGTTATATGCACTCGACTTTTGAAGAATCAAATTCTAAGGCTCCAAGTTAAAATCTATATATACACTAAAAATGCCATTTCGTGGGAAAGAGAAGAACCAAGAATGGAGATTTTATCGAAAATCATTATAGGTCGCCCACTTACTCCAGATATGCTACTTCTCATTGTCCACTTACTCCAAATATGCTGCTTCTTATTGCAATGCATTTGTTGGCCTACCAGTGCATTCTAGGTTTATGTAGGTACAAGGCCTGATTACTATTCTTTATACAATTATGTATCATGTATTCATAGTTATAAGCTCAGGATTTGAATGAAATTGAAAAATAAGCTCGCAGTTGCAAATTAATTCCCTCTAAAAGAAACTTCTACACGATTGCGCAAAAAATATTTTGACGCAATCCAAAATCACCAAGAAACAGATCTAAATTCTTGCTATCAGATTATGACACTATTCTAGCAAGGCGTCAGGCAACAGGGATTGTTCAACAACTCTTGCAGCGAGCACAAATACCTCCAGAAAGCCTGCCGATCTGCTAATCAAGAACAACAACTTTTCTCTGATTTTCTCACTGCATCCATCTTTTGTCCGTTGTTACTGTTCTTAAAAAAACCTTGTCTTTTATCCTTTTTGTGATAATCAAACGTGTCCACCTTTTTTTTAAATGTGAAAATACAGAAAAAAAATATGTTGCGCACTATAGATTTCCCCAGAACGAAGGAATTATAATCCATAATTTATAAAGCATCTACATAGACAGTTACGAGAAGTGGAGTAAGGCCAAAGCTTGCAAGAAAAGGAGTCAAAGGACCAATGAACAACACCCATGCAAAGAAGTCTTATCAAGACCCCTCCCTCCCTCCCCTCCCAAAAAAAAAATGCAGTAATGTCGAGAACCGCAATGGAAAATAAAAGGCGTATCATATTTTGATAAATGAACAGGTAAAGCTAGATTTTTTCCATATTGTAAACATTTAGGATGATATCAATTGATATGAAACGTAAGAAATCTACAAAGGTAAGTCCGTTCCTGTACTTCAGATCAATTCTCTAGCTGTGGCATCTAATCTGAGCACTCTGCTGCATGAATGCTGTGGTGAATCCATCAGAAATGTCTCTTGAACTTTCCATTCCTCCAAGTCTTGAGCTTAATATCTACAAGAATAAATGCTCTATTAGATGATCTTGGTCTGTTAAAGTCACTTGTTGTCTCGGGTATTGCACAATGTAACTCACTAGATTCTATTCCAAGATTCCTGAAAGAATTGACAAATTTACAAATCCTAAAAATATCGTTGAATAATTCTTCACCATTTCCAACATGCATTGCTCAAACTCACACATTTAGCCGTCCTGGATTTGTACGATATGAATGGGATATAGAATTCATGCATAAATGGAAAAGAAATTAGGGTTACAATGGCTCCAAAACTTGACAAGATTAAGCATCCTTAGAATCTCAAGCAACACACATATAAAAGGATAAAAGGAGTTAAAAGGATAAAGTATAAGGGGTGTTATCAAATTTGGGTTTGTAGAATGAAGGTTTAAGAAGGGTGATTCTGAGAGGGAGCGGAAGTTTTTCCAAGTGGCCAGGACTAGATGCCTTACAGAAGCTTGTGCTGCTAAATCTATCGTATACGTCTTTAACAAATCTACTACCATTGAAGGCAGGATCTGTAACAAATCTACTACCACTGAAGGCAGGATCCTTCCCCAGTAGTATTAGGAGTTAGTAGTTAGAAGTTAGCTAATGCCTAATGTAAAATAACGTCTAATGGGTTATTCTCAGACATACTAATGTGTATTTTCTTTCTACAAAAAAAAAAACCGGGGGGGGGATGGGGGCTAGCAAAAAGGCACGGCAGAGGCTATAGAAAATGAAGGCATAGAAAATTAGGGCAAAGTAGTATAAATTGAATTGTACTTGTTGTGATTAATGCGATAGAAAGAAATGTTGGATCTACTGAATGGCAGATTTATCGCATTTGATCATTTTGAAGCATGAAAGTGTTCCTTGCTTTTTTTAATTGTACATTGTGTTCACACAATTCAATTCAGCTCTGATGCAAAAGGAGATAATTATTATGCAAAATCTTTGATTAATTTGATGCCAACAATTTATATATATTACCCTTCGTTGATGCATCCAACATTTATGGGGATCGAGATGTTATTTACGACAAATAAATGTTGAGGTCAAGAACTAAAACACGTCAGCAATTGAAGGTTTTGAGACCTAATATTATTCCACGAACGCATTGATACAAATTCAGTTCAACAGCAAGGCATTGCACATTGAAATATTATAGGGCAAATTGTAAAAATAATCTTAAATCATGGTTACGATTTGTTTGTGTTTAAGAAATAACATAACTTGTGATTTTAAACTTTGATTCAGATGATTGTTGTTGGGAAGATATCATCCTGATATAATTCATTTGAAACACACATTCCTATTTGAATCATCAAAAAACAGTTATGGTCATTTTCTCAAAAACACCCCTAAAACAAGGGCATTTACAATTTGCCCAATATTATATGGTTGAGGTTTTTAAAAGCTACAACTGTACAGGAGTAGACTAACCCAAGAGTCGAACGTGGTAGAGGGTTAAATAATATTTGGAGACGGAGGTAAAACCTGCCATACTCAAAGGTTTGAAATTATGTGACAAAGTTCTGGCAGAAAGTTATAAAATTGATAAACAAATTGGGCCAAAAAAATCGGTTCAATCAAAAAGGTCAGTTCTGGACAGGAACTCACAACAGTTGACTATTGACATAGATAAGTCAACCAAATGCAACACAGAAACCAACATTCCAGGTAATTCAACAACTCTTTATCATACAACCCCTGCAGGTCTGCCACAATCAAATCAAGACAAGACTGCTAATGAACCAGATTTATCAGCAGCTGACAAAGATCATGAAAACCTTCAAGAAGATTACCAAGACAATATTCTGGACAAAATTGATTGCTCCAATCAATTTCAGGTACTTGCTAGCTTAAGTGTAGAACAAGAGTCAGATTTATTACTGAGCAAGAAAATCTCTTCAATCAGGATATTCCTTTGATTCCTAAACATATTACCCTCCCCCTCCATTCCAAACATTCTGACCCTTTAATTGACCTTAACAATATGTCTTCCTATTTGCCCAAATCATCCTCTCCAATATCCAAGGAAATTGCAGAATAGCTTGTCACTTTGCAGGATGTTTAAGCATGATTTCTTTAATTGGAGAGAATAACGCAATTTTGAGAATTTCAAGCAGAGCTAATTTGCTCAAGCACAAATACTTTCACCTACTTCTTGAGCCCAAGATACATGATACATGATGCATTATACTTGTACGTGTACATGATACTTGTACACGCTCAATAATGGCACTACAATGTACACCAATAATTTACATCAATAATTCTACTTGACTATAAAAACAACTCCATTTGGTGGTAGAGGTTATTCATCTCCCATAGCCTACTTGCCTCCTCGTCCAGAGCACATCCAAACTATCAAGTGCTCCATGAGCTACAATGATCTTTGTGATTGCGTGAGAAAAGTGTCAAACTTGATCCCTATCCGCAATCCAAAGCTAATGGTCCTGGAGATTTACCTCGGGCTAACTTCGTGTTGTGATCCATCTTATTTGGCTTCTAAAGAACGATCTATGAGCTGAATGCCATCACCACAAAGGTGTTGATGATGAGTGAATCGATTATGATTTGTGCACTGTAAGGATATAATGATATAAGCACCGAAATATGTAATGATGTATAAGCATAGTGAATATTATTTGATGTATCGAACTGAGTAATTAAATATTTTTATACTTGTACGTGTACATGATACTTGTACACGCTCAATAATGGCGCTACAATGTACACCAATAATTCACATCAAAAATGTTACTTGACTATAAAAGCGGCTCCATTCTGTGGTAGAGGTCATTCATCTCCCATAGATTATTTGCCTACTCTCACCACATCGAGGGCGATCAAGTGCTCAATGAGCTACAATGATCTTATTCGGTTGCCAAATAAGGGTATTCTTCTTGATCCCCACACGCAATCCAAAGCTAATGGTGCTGACACGAAGTTGCCCCTGCTAACTTCGTGTTATGATCCATCTTATTTGGCTTCGTGGCGCTAATAGCGATGAGATAAATGGGATCACCTCATCAGGTGTTGATGATGAGTGAATCACCTATTCCCGCAAAGAATGTATAGTGTAGTGATGTTCTGGCATATAAGATATAGTAATGCATAAGAGCACTTGTATTAATCTGAAAAATGCAGAGTAATAAAAATAACTACTTTAATGTACCTTGAAGACTCAAATTTCATCTCCGTCCTCGCAGGCCTCTTTAGCCAATAGTTCACGCTTTTTCCACGCCAGCTAGGGATCACAATCAATAATGGCCGGTGTACCAAGCATAGTCTATCGTTTTGAGAGGCGATAAGCGTGGTCTGTCATTAGAGATTGACGCCACTTTTTATGCCCGCCCGCCCCGATACTATTGGCGTGATCGGTACATCCTAGCCACGGGCTCCCACCAAGACACAAAAACCTCATTATAATGAGGCGTTAAGTCTTGTATGATTCTCCTCTGCATAGGCTACCCATGTAGGACATGCTCTGTAGGTCTTACAAGCGAGAAACATACCTTTACGTACATATTGGTATGGTCGAATATTTCCACTTTGCATTCTTGGGTTTATCCTTAGCGAGGTCCCACAAAAGGCGGTTGGGCGTCGTTATCGATCGACTGAATAGATTCGGGCTCGTCAAGCACAACTTGCCTTGTTGAGGCAAGTTCAATTTACGCATTGCCGGGGTACTTCACCTAGCACACGCATCACTTCACACCAGTAGTCTATGACCTCGTTCGTGTAGGTATTGGACCACGAGTTCACACCAGCCCTGGAGATATTAGCCCAATGCACCATGTACTTCGCAATGGACGACCTCAATGCTCCTATGTCCTTGAGGCTTGCATATGGCTTGACAGTCTTGGGTGAGCCAATCGGTATCTTTGGCAAACCACTGTCATCTGCTTTCCATATCCGAACACCCTTTTCTAGCAACCATTCTCTATGACCAGGTCTCATCTTGTAATACATTACTGGCCACCCATCATTCATGCAGAACTTAAACAATAAGGGCTCCAAGTGACCAACCAAATGGTCCTTCTTATCAGGAATGTATCCTTCTACGAAACCCTTCCAATTGGGAACCGCGGTAACAAGGTATGGTGTCGGTGCCTTTGTGCTACATTCTCGGAAGAGTTGCATTAGTTCTGGAATAGTTAGAGCATCCGACCTGCGCATTAACGTTGAATAGTTACCGAATAGCGCATCAATGTCATCATGAGTGTAGCCTACCATCATGAAGCCAAGCTGTATTTGATCAAAAACACCCAACCACACAAGATAGGATAGATAAGAGAAGAGATATATGTTCTTGTTACGCCTGTACATGATTGTCTAGCTAGTCAAAGTAGAGCCGCCTAGGTAACCTCTTAAGGTCGCTGGTTGCTTAGGAGGTGCTACAAAGTCTTGCCCGTGCAATTGTTTTTCTTGTCCTCAACCCCTCGACTTTGTTGAGGAGTGCGGTTCCCACATGCCCTCAGGCCGACCTTCTTCTCTCAAATGGCCCCAATTATCTTGAAGTATCCTCCAATTGCTTTGATAGCATGATTCAAGGAACCAACATGAAAATTTGAATCATCCTTCTAAAGGTCGAGTGAGAAATGTCCTACGGCTTTGACCTGTGGTGGCCATGCATCGATGCACCGATCCGCTAACTTTCAAGCATTCACCTCTCCATATCGATTTTGCTAATTTCTCCAATCTTGGAATCGTAGTCTTGTTTTGGTCCATCTTATCATGTATGATAGTGAGCGCCTGATCCGGTGATCGATGGGACAGAGCTCTCCATGATTAGTACAAGCTCCTACAAGAGATCTGGGCAGTCATGTGTGCCTTCCTTTCAATCTGCAATTCTCTTCTCTCTCGTGGATCTCTCGTCTTAGCCATTTTCTCTTTTATTACAATACAGGTATTGCACTTGGAGAAAGCTATCCTCTTTGCTATTGCAACCTCTGCGTGATTTAGCTTCCACCCGTGAGAATGAAGAATGAGATACGTGCTTGCCCTGTCATCTCCATCAATTCAAGCGTCCACCTCATGAAGAATGTCTTTTTGGTTAGGACGGAGGGGAGCCTCTTCACATTCTCTCTCACCCCTTCAAGTGATTTTTCGATCGTGGGGCATCGTCTCAAATTCTCATCTATGTTCATAGGCGGCAGGGCCTTTCCCTCGCTAGAGTGTGCAGCCTCGGCTTTTTCGAGCCCGTGTTACCATGTTCAAAGAACTATGTGACCAGCAAGGGAAAAGTCTTAAGCCACTATAAAAGTGGACATTGGAATACCATAGGCTATATGCCATGCTTTCAAGCATACCTGCTTGTTATTTAGCATGAGCTTCTGGACCTGTCCGTTCTCTGAACAAACATCTAACATGTTAAAAACAAATGTGGTCCTGTCTGAAGCACTCAAGTTCCAATAGAAACTATGCATGCACCTAATCTCGGCTGTGGAGAAGTTTGCGCAGTATCTTCGCATGCAACAAAGTGAAGATGTAAAGTCTAAAATGGAAGCTGCCATGATCTTTCTCTCAGCTTTAGTGGCCACAGCAGGTGAACGTGGAGTCCGGTTCACCATTCTGTACATCCTCTTGGGTGCCTTTTCAACTTCAATTTGCATGGCATAGGGTTTTGCAATGATTGTCTCTTTCACAGTCTTTATGAGTGTCGACACAGCAACATTGTCTACTAACACCAAAGCATTAACCATCTCACCAAGTCGTAACAAGCAGGTGGCATTAATTCAAAGACAAGCTTGGCATCTCATTGACGGTCTTTACGGCATAGGGCATAGCTTCATCAAGGTGGCAGCCAGGAAGTCATCATCTAATCTAGTATCAGCAACTGCCTGGCTAGGGTCAGTAAAGATGATCACACCCAAGCCATAAGGCATATCACAACATTCATGCAAAAGTGTGCAATTTCTCTCAAGAAGTTCTTCCCTAGAAATGCCCCCATCACGATGTAGTGAACCAAAGGGACTCGTAGGATCCTCTAACAACAACCAATTCAGCTTTTTTATCCATGCAGGGCGGAGTGGAGGCAGCGGATGTTATCTTGAAGCCCGTCACATCTCTCTCGGGCCACAAAATAAAACTCCCTCTGGACTCTGCTAGTATTGAAATTTCGGGTTCCGGATAAGGCAACGGAATGCTCCCATCAAGAATGACTTCCACATACACTACAGCAAAACCCTCGGGCAAGGGCAAGTTATGGTGCTTTGTGAAGTTGTGTAGACAAGCCTCCCCCACCTTGGTTCCATTGAATAAAATAGACCTCAATTCATCCATCCTGACATAAAAACATAATGGAATGCTGTAAGAAATCGCCGTGGCGATTTTGTGGAGCACTATGTGCTAACCTAAAAGGTGGGGCAAGTCAACGTACACGGAAAATCTTTTGCACAATTACGTGACGCGATCCGGTTCAGCACTCACGGTCCGCAGTAGAGGCACGTCACGGTTCAATAAGAGCCAGGTACTCCAAAACTGCTGCGCTAGATTGCGGTAATCGATACCGTTGGCGAGCGGAAGGTCCTCGATATCTCGCAAGTTCCTAACCATGCCAAAAATTAGGAGTTTTTAAAAAGGTCCCGATATGCTGCAAGTTCTCTAACAGCATCAAGCAACGTGCATTTCCTTTGAGTATGCAGCAGCGGGCATTTCAAGCATGCAGCAAAACAGTTCATACAAAAGCAACAGACCTATCAAATTCATGCAACAATCATGCAGTAGATTACCAGAACGTCCCAAAAACTACAAGAAAGCATCAGTAGAATGGAATTATTATAGACAGACCTATTAAAGGCATATAACAATTCATGGAATAGAACAATGCAATCGAAGGGAACTGACCTATCAAATTCATGCAACAAATCATGCAGAAGAATACTACTGTCCCAAAAACAGCAAGAAAGCAATAGTAGGATGGAATAGTTATGCATAGACCCTACAAAGGCATACAACTATTCGAGGAACAGAATTTGAACAGCAAATTTTAACATGCATAGCAAATCCTAAGGTAGACACCGGTTCTTGCCTGTATTCGCCACTTATATGTCGTCCTAGGCCGCTAGATTCCGGTGAGCCAAGTAGCCCCCTTAGCGCCTCAGAATTCTCCCGGCGCCGAGCTAAAAATTCCCTGTGAATTGAATTGCTCCAAACAGTGTGGCATGGGCGGGCAAATTCCTTTTCAAAGTTCAAATCTATGTCCTCTTATTTGCGCCATAATTATATGCCTTATGCATCATTTAGTCCCAGTACATCACGGTGCGACTATTCATTCATCACGACAGACCAGGTCAAGGCTAAGGATCTGCGGTCGGGCCGGCAGGGCGGGTCAAAGCCCAGAAGACCAAGCCCACGGCAAAACCACGCAGTCAAAGCCCGTGCCTCCTTCCAAGAGGAGGCGCTTAGACAAGTGACGGGCCGTCACCGCCCGACATCGGCGTCGGTGATTTGAGCATTTCAAGAGGCACCCGGATTCCTCACAAATTAGGCCTCCTTCCGAGAGTCGGCACGAAATCGGTCAGTGTCTATATTGGGCCAAAGGCCATTGTACTATATATATGAGTAGAGCTAGCACATGAGTTTTGGGGATGAGTTTTGAGTTTTGTCTCACATTTTTTCTCTCGATTGGCGAGCTCATGTATTTTCATTGACATCAAGGAGTTGTTCTCATCATTGTGATCTTATTGTTCTCGTTTGTTCTCTCTTTTCTCTTTTCCTTTGTTTCTTTTTTTAAATCTCGTGACCACGACTCTTGGATTCTCTGTTTGATCCAAGGGTCCTCCTCAGGGCTGTCTTGCGAGGAGTTCGAACCCGGACCCCAAACACTATAAGCCAAGCTCGGGTCTGATCTTTCTTTTTCCTTTCTTCCCATCATGTCGGCTAGAGGTTTCACCCCCGAAGAACTTCTTTCTCAAGCGGCTGACCGGGCGCCATCAACGACGCGAGGCTGTTTGAGATATGTATGATTCTGCCTATGACATTGAGGGGGGGTGTCGCTCGAGAGCTGGTCGGACCGCCTTACCCCTCGTGCTCATTCTCGACCAGGGGTCCCCACGTATTGCGAGCATTGCTCTTAACCTCAATCCCCACACATACACTGTTCAGCCCCACGCCTCACTATTTCCGGACTCGACAGCACCTACATTCATATACCTTCCGGCCACACCCCTCGGCCGTCTCAACCTTCTTCACCTCCCCCCATTGGGATGGGCTACCATCAAGTGTCCTTTGGCCCTTCCCGTTCACGCGAATTTCATCTTCTCCATCTTTTCCAAGACGCTCTTCACGTTTACCAAACCATCGATCTCAAGCCCTAATGAGGGAGGGCTCTCATGACCCTTCCCACGATGCTACTTTCTTTGGACCACCCGCTCTCATTTTTGTTTTTTTCATTCTATGCTATGTACATATCCTCCACCGAATCCACTGTCTATGCGCAAGTTCCGCCTTCATCTCCCACTCATAATTTGAAGCTGACTTATCCCACTTTTTGGCAACACTAAAGGCAAACCTCTCGGATCGAGTGCTCAAGCCCACATGGAGGAATTCAAGCCTTGGCCATTCAATGGTCATGCGCAACCCACAACTCAAATTTCATATCTTTTGACCACGCCGGGCGCCCGCCGCGATGGTTAATGGCCAACAAAAGCCACTTTGGAAGCAAATGAAAACAGCATTTTTGTCTCATTACGGCACCACCTGGACGATGATCAATTACTACTCAAGCAACTAAATGATTTGCGGCAACAACCAACGAGTTCCCGGCCTTTTTGCCGACCGTCTTCACATTCTCATCGGTAAAACCTCGGAGTACCCCCACGTAAAGCCGGATTCGCGTCGGTTTTACGCAAAGGCCTTCCTCCCCACGCCGCTCGACCGATGACGAATACCCGCGACCAAAGTCTCGAGCGGCGATTGAATTGGTCAATCACTTTCGGTCAATGTTTCTTCTCGAGGTGTTGCTCTCTAACTCCCTTTATATCCCCCGGCCATGGTTCCTCGTAATCGCAAATTTCGGCCTCGGCAAACAAATCCTCAACGATCACGGATCCGGTGTCATATTTGTAAATATCAGGGCCATCCGCCAATGAATGCAACTCCTCCAATGGACCTCCTCATTGTAAACGCGGGCAATATGTGCAATCACGCTAACGGAAGAATGCACTCGTTCTCATCCTACACCCTTCGGGAATAAATTGGTTTTTCGTGTCCGCACCATGCCTCAACAACTACGACATATCCGGCCAAAGAATATCAAACTCAACAACAAGCAGCAGTATCAGCCCGCCACGCAATCTCGTAGTCAAGGGGACAAGGCTCCCGTCCTACCTTTGATCCTTCCAAGGCTCAATGTTATCATTGTCATGAATGGGGTCACACCACCGGCGTGTCCTCAACTTCCTCAAGTCCAAGTTCAACTTCGGGCTCCAATCAGCCCGGCTTTTCCATGCACGCCACGGCTTATCAACTGTGGGTGGCCAACGGTAAACAAGGCCCGTCTGGCCCTTTTTGAGGAAGCCTCCACGACCGCCTCAACAACAGCGACCTTAGCAAGTTGCATCTACCTCAAATCCTATGGATCAACAAGCTCAAGAGGAGATTTATCAGGCTCTCAACCCTCCTGTTCAGCAGTCCAATTGGGTTGGCCTGGTTTCACGTCAAACACGGGCTTCACGCCCCTTGACAATCATCCCTCACGACACGCGAACCAGCTTTTTTGTGGAGACGATCTTTATGAAGATGATAAAAAGTTCATTTAGTGCACGATCTTGACAAACTCATGCCTCACGCCATGCCTAAAGTGAGACAAAGTATTCTTAAACTCATGCGGCCGCGAAAGGTCGACACCGGCAAATGTTCACGCCACCACTAGAGCTCGAGCCACGGTCGAGGCGGTAAATAAGTAGTCATCCACCGGCACCCGCTCGGTAGTATCCAAACATTGTCAAGAGGTAGAACTTCTCAAAGAAGTAAAAAGCTTTACCACGCACTCGACTCCACTAGATCCCAAGGGACCCTTTTTCTCATGTTCCTTTGAACTTCAAGAAGAACTTGCCAAGATCAAGATTCCTTTGAGCCCGCCACCATTTTGAAACTCGTCGGCTCTCAAAGATCGAGTTACCTCTTCCAACGGTTACGGTTGAGCTGCTGGCACCTCAACACCCACGGTGCATGCCACGGTGGGCAATCAGCACGTCAATCATGTTCAAATTGATGGTGGTAGTGCCGTCAATCTTATTACTGATAAGCTCAGAAAGCAATTGGGCATTAAACAATTGTACCGTGCCCCTTATGACATCAAGTTGGCTAATGGCCATATCACGCGCCCCCAAGGTGTCACTCCTCTTCTCCATATCAGCATTGGTGATCTCAAATTCCCCCTGGAATTTGGGGTTTGGAAAGCGGAGAAGACCCCGTGATTATGAAATGCTTGGTTGGTAGACCTTTTCCTGCCAAAGCTAAGAGTATTCATTCTTGGGCCACGGACCAACTTGTCATTCTGAGATGGACATCTCAATGCCACTATGGATTTGGAAACTGGCAAATTGATCTCTGTCGAGAATGCTGAACCTTCCATCTCCGACACGGACACAAAATATTTATCATGTTCAAGCTCCACCTGCGGGTCCTCTCTCATCCTATCCGAGTAGTTATCTTTGATCCTTGGGGTGAGATGACGGATCGGGACTAGTGTGGCTGCTCTCTTGGACCCTTACCTGGCTTCCCCGCATCGTGCATTCAACGCCTTGATCATTTTTTCGTGACACAACCTCTTCTTCTCGGAGACTATTTGTGACGCCCCCTACTGGGTACTGCGGTGCTCTCACCGTATACAAACAGAGTTCTTCCCCACACCAGCTCCATGTCGATGCGATTCCCTCCACATATCATCGCACCCGTGAACGAGTCCCAAAGTGGGAAGAGTGAAGGTGTCATTCTACCCCCCTCCCTCGGCCTACCTAGGCTGGAAGCGTAAAACATACATGTTAGTACCAACAGAATCCTCCATCCACCCGGAGGGGTGGTATATCAACATCTGCATAGGCATGGTCGGCACATCACATGAGGAACCCTACCCAAGGCTGCACTCAAGGGGTGACTGACCGCTTGGGTCTCCAGAGTTCATTGCGGGCATGGAATTCATGGCAATGGATTTGGCTGGCATAAGAACATGGCATAGGGTTGTCCACTCCATCCGCCCTCCCTCCTGCACACTTTTGGCAGTGGGTCAAAAAATGTTGGGACTGGGATCAGCGGGATGCATAGCCGAAGGGGCTATTCCCGGGTCTCATCCTCCCGGTTCGATGGGGCAGGTGGGGATCCCTCTCGAGATCTACATGCTGACTCGAGGTGACTAGAGGGCCACCGCCTCAGACCTCTCGACCGAACCCACTGGAAAGTGTACACCACTTCACGGGTAAAAGAGCCCATGCCTTACCCGCACTCGGTGGTAAGGCATTAGACCTAGTCGCAATGATCCCCTGTGGCTTTTACACACCGGGGATCGTTCAAGAGCCGAACATGAACCTCCTTCTTAGCCGCCTGGCCCCTTCACCCACAACCTGTGTGGCTCTTTGTACACGGTCAATCTACAAGCAGCTAGAGAGGCTACTCTAGAGCATCAACTACAAGCTTTAGGGCCTCTACCCCCCTTCCCAATACAAGGAGTTCACAGAGATACATCATCCAAATACATCACGTAAGAACTAAAGAACTAGATCTAATCATAGAGTTAGGTTCTTTAGTTAGTGTCCCAGATCTAAGATCTAGATAGCTACTATGGGCAATTTAATAGTCTAAACCCTCACCGATTCTATGACTAGAAGACGGTTTAGCTATTAAATTAACCAAATACCTGATCCTTGGAGTGGCTCCTCCCGACTGAGTTCAACCATCCTGGTGGCCGGCAATCGAGGAACCGATGGTGCAATTAAACCCCGGGCGTCACGGGAGGCGGTTTTGGCTCTGGGGCAGCCAAACCGAAGCTCTAAAACCCTAAGGGATCTAAAAACTAGCAAGCTAGGGTTTTCCTACCCTAAATAGACATGGGGTTTAGGCTAGGGTTTCCAATTACCCAATTTGGCATGTGGGATAATTGGAAAGGCCCCACTTGCCTTTTAATGGCTAGGTGGCAAAATATGCCAACATGGAAAGGTGTGCCCTCATTAATGTGCACATGTGCACATTAATAATATATGAACACTCCTAGCAAGTTGCCCCTAGGGCTACTTACCTCGCTATCCGTTGGCGTACACGTCGGTCGGAGGTGATGTCGGCGTGGCGTGGCATGATATATCGTCATGGGGGACCGTATCTTGTTGTCTTTGGAACGTCACATTCTCCCCACCTTGAAATGATCTTTGTCCCCCGCAAACATCGTGGGTCTCCCACCTTGGGATCTTCCTAACCCGCAACCCCAATCAACGTGATGCCTACAATATAATATTTATACATTTATCACGATTACCCTAAGGTAATTACTTTTAGAACATTATTACGTCATTATACTATGGAATACTTATCAATTCATAACACCATTAACAAGTTATTCACTATCTTAAGTTAGACAAAATTTCAACATTTCATATCTATAATTATTGTCCCCGGGTACTCTTCATTCCCTTGCAACACATTCCAACAAAACTTGTGTTGCAAGTCTTCATCTTCGACCTCCTTGCCCTCCGGGCGCTCTCTTGGCCTCTGCGGTCGACACTACGTTAGTACCGGTTTTAATTATTTAATAAATTTTGGTTATATGGTGACCAACCCACCTATCTACATGAATGCATGGCTAATCTCCCGTGGGAAGAGGATGAATCTTCCATAATGGCGTGGAGACAGCCTATATACCTATATGCAGCTCATGCCTACACCTCTAGTTGCCCAACGTGGAGGATATCCTTCTGGTGTGGGGCGAAGGATAGATTCCTCCTATCAAAGCATATATGGGGCTAAAGGTGCTTTCCCTATCAATGCATTCCTTAATGACCTCCTTTCTCTCGAGGTCGTCTACTTCCGTGGGGCAGTAGACTTTCTAATCTACCTTCCACTTTTCGCCCAAGCGCTGGTCATGCCCTACGTTGACATTACACCACGCCCTAGAGATCACCGTAGTGGTCTCATCATATCGGTAACAACGCATGCGACCCATACCAAGCATAGGTTGCATGCGTATATTAATCTATACAAGAATTAACCTACACGATCGACATGCTCGAGCCGATTTCTTGAGATGACCTTGCCGTCCCATTGCTCCATAAACCGTGGGTAACGCTTTACTAAATCCTTCTTAAGTACCCGTCGCGTCTTCCATCGGCAAGTGCTTCCATTTGACCAAGTATTGGAGGAACTCTGACCTCCTTGTCTTCTTGAAAGCTTTATCAAGAATCATTTACGGAACTATTTCCAGCCGCTCCTCAGTCATTTCCAACAACGTTGAGTGTCCAAGACTGTCCGGATTTGGGTATGCTTCTTCAACACTCACGTGGAAGACCTTATGAATCTTTAGGTGTGCTGGCAAATCCAACTTGTAGGATTGATTACCTACTCTCTTGATTATTCTGAAGGGTCCAGCCCACCTTGGAGCAAGCTTCTTGCAATTGCCAATCCTGAGCTTCACCTGCTTCACCTTTATCTTGAGCCATACATCATCTCCAACTTTGAACTCTCGACTGTTCGATGCTTGTCGGCGATGCTCTTCGGCGACTTCTTGCTGCTAGCGGCAGATAACCTCGAATTTCTTCCACGAGTGGCCGCATATCGGGCCAACATCTGGCTGCGAAACTTCTACTTTTGACACGGGGTTGTGCCAAGTGTCTGGAGTTAGGCACTGGTAGCCATAATTGATCATAAATGGCGACATTTGGGACGATTCCTGCTTGGTGCTATTGTATGCAAACTCCACCAAGTGAATGAATTCTTCCCACATACTTTGCTTATTCGGACATAGTTTTCAGTAGCATGTCTTCTAAGATCCCATTGGTCCGCCTCGGCTCATCCATCCGTCGAGGATGATGATATCGGAAGTGCTCATGGATAGCTTGGTCCGAATCGTCAGCCAAAGAGGTCTTGCCAAAAGGCACTCATGAACTTCGATCCCCATCGGAGATAATCTCCCTTGGCATGCCATGAAGCCTGAAGATCTCTTTGGTGAAGAGCTTTGCTGTATCCATAGCTGTATCTGTGGTCCTGCAAGGCACAAAATGTGCCATCTTCGACAACTTGTCGACCACTACCATCAAGGCATCCTTGCCTCTCGCTGTTCAGCAGGAGTCCCGCGATGAAATCCATGCTGATTACCTCCACTTAGCGCTTGGCACCGCTAGTGGCTCTAATGCCCCCCGAATCTGCTGCTCCGCCTTCGTCTTCTGGCATAGCTGACATTCCTTGATGTAGCGAGCTATTTGCTTCTTCATTCCTGGCCAATAATAGCTGCTGTGCACTTTGAAATATGTTTTCATGAATCCCGCATGGCCAGCTATTGGGCTGTTGTCGTGTCATGGAGGATCAACTTCCTTACACCCCATGATTCGGTGCGCACAACTTGTTCTTATGGTATAACAGGTTGCCTTCCTTCTTATAATGCTTGAAGGCCTCCCCTCTTTATCCCGTTCTAGCCTCCTTAGAGAGGCTTGCCCATATGCACTTCCCCGAAATCCACATCCGTTGGCAAGGGGCTCTTCAATCTTCTTACCAAAGTCGCCCGGAGGGCGTCGGGAATTGCATTGCAATGCACTCTAGTTGTCGAGGGATGCCTTGAAAGCGCATCTGCTACCACATTGAGCTTCCGCTTGTAGACTATATCAAAGTCATATTCTTGAGGAACTCCATCCATCTCCTCCTTTACCTCGGTTAAGGTGTGGTTGCGTGAATACATATTGGAGGCCTGATGGTGGGTATCCAATTGGAACTTCCTTCCCAAGAATAGTGCCTCCATATTCTTAATGCCCCGACAACCGCAAGCAATTCCTCGATCGTCGTTGGGTAGCGGCGTCTCTATTGTCGTTCATCTTTCTTCGGAATCATACGCTACCACACGCTCTTCTTGCATAAGCACCGCACCAGTAGCTATTTTACTCGCATCTGTTGCTACAAGCTTATCTTTCTCCGGGTCCGCAAGGTCAAGGCAGTGTCGTCGAGGCTTCTTTCAACAATTCAAACCCCTTTTGGGCTTTCTTGTGCCAATGCTCTGCCCAATTTCACCTTCTCGCCTCGTCCGGTGCGTTAGCGGGCTGCTATCTTAGCAAAGTTCTTCACGAACTTCCTGTAGTACCACTAAGCTAGCCGAAAACTTGACCTCATGCACATTCTTCGGGCCGATATTGAATCACCGCCTCAATCTTGGCGGGTCCGTCGAGATGCCTTCGCCGAGATCACATGACCAAAGGTATTCCACCTTCTACATTGCGGCGGCGCCGACAACTTGGCGTGCATAACCGGTGCCTCTTCAACTTCTCTAGCACCCTTCTTAAGTGTTGCCGTGCTCTTCAAGGGATCTGCTATACACCAAAATGTCATCAAAGAAAACAATCACAAAGGTGTCCGGGAACTCCAAGAAGATATCGTTCATGAGCCTCATGAACGTTGCGGGCATTTGATAAGCGAAAGGCATCACCGTGAACTCATAATGCCCATACCGGCGTCCCCGAAGGCGGTCTTGTGGATATCTTCCTCCTTTATCGTATCGATGATACCATGACCTTAAGTCGATTTTGGAGAAGATCTTTGCTCCTTGAAGCTGATCCATCAAGTCGTCCCCGATCTTGGAAGCGCATACTTGTTCTTAATGGTGTGCTTATTCAACCCGTCGTAGTCTATGCACATCCTCAAGGATCCATCCTTCTTCTTGACAAAAGAATGGGCGCTCCAAACGGCGAGACACTAGGTCTAATGAAACCTAGGGTCGACGCAGCTCCTCGCAAATCTTCTTCTTCAGTCAGGCAACTCCTGCGTTGTCATTCTATATGGAGCCTTGCTTGTAGGCTTTGTTCTAAGTAGAGTGCTATCTCGCTTTTCGGGACTCTATAAGGAGGGAGCCGCTTGATCTCATCGGAAAGAGATCGTGGAACTCCGCGGATCAACTTAGCTATTTGCCGGTAGCTTGCCGAGCATCTTGTCTTCTTTGCTTCCTTCCAATTCGCTTCGCTAATCTCAAGCTTGAAGATGTATGCTACCCGGCCACTCTTGATGCGCTTGAGAAACCGTTTAGAAGACATGCACCGTGATGATGGGAACAACTTCTTTACTGTTATCTCAATGATCTTGCCGTCGGGTGTTGGGAAGGTCACCTTCATTTCCACAATCAATAATGGCCCTATTTGGTCCAAGGTACTCCATACCTATTATCAAGTCGTATTTTGCCGAGTGCCCATTACCTCACGCCCCCATCCGGATCTTAATCCCCTGGCAAGTCGATGTCAAAGTTGATTCTTTTACTGCGCCGCCACGCGCTTCTTTGCTCCACTTGCTAAGACAACGGGCCTTGGCTTTGACTTTAATGGTTTCAACTTCAACATTTGAACCATTACGGGAGATGCAAAGTTATGGCTACTTCCCGAATCTATCGGGACTATAAATGACTTGGCCTTGGCCTTTTCCAATTTGGAAATTACTTTTTATCTTGGGGCTCTCGCTTTTCTCAGATCTATTGCGCAAAGATATGACACTCACCCCGGAATGTAGTCGTGGCCTCCTCGCCAGCGTCGTCGTCCGACAGTGTCCCAATAATCGCTTCTGTGGCCGCACTCATGACATATGGGCAGTTCATTTGCCCTATGGCCCGGCCGGAAACACTTGAAGCAAAGGCGCTTTTCTATGCACTCTGTCTCTTTTCCTTGGGCATGGCTGCTGTTGAAGGATCGCCTTTGGGAGTAGTTTGACCCTTCTGTTTGTCTTTGAAAGATACACTTCTTCTCTGGCGCTTCCTTGATTGCCACTATATGGGGCTCTAGCCGTCTGAGGGCTGTCCTCGGGCTGGCTTGGGCTTTGTCTTGCCTTTATCTTGGTATCGCTGCCTACCCCGCGCTATTCCAGGTCCTGTTCCTTATTGCCTTGGACTCCGCTTACGATCACGTTCTCGGGTTTATTGCCCTTACAAGCTTGCGGATCTCCTCATTCGGACATCTTCAATGTAGCTTTCCACTCGTGCTTCTCACCTAACTTTAGCCGCGTCAGCCTTAGCCTCATAAATTCCTCACGTATATTTCAATCTTGCGACTTGTTGCCTTGCGCAACCTGTAGAAGCTGCTTTGCATCATACTAGACTTGTGCTCTCTTGGGGCGTAATGGCGCAGAAGGCTTTAGCAAACTTCTTGAACACACGCAAGCATCCACAGCAAGTCATGAGCCTTGGTATAGCCCTTCCACCAAATGCGTCTTTGCTCCCCTTCGGTTTATTTGTTGCCACCACAGCCTTTATCCTTATCCTTCATACCATAGGCATTGCCGTATTAAAACATCTCGTCAAGCCAAGCCTTTGCCTCCATGCGACGCTGTTTCTCGCTGAGAATTGCTCGAGCTTCACGGCCTTCAAACATTTCCCAATCACGAGTCTACTTTCTTACGGTAGTCGGAGGTTCTTGTGTCCCTTTGTTGCCGTCCGTCCAGGGTTCCTCGCCTTTAGATGCGCTTTCGGACTTGGTTACGCCCTTCTTCTTCCTCGGAATCGAGTATGAATCGAGCTTGGGTCGAGGAGTCGAGTGGGGGACCTTCCTTTCTTGCTCTCTTCTTGTCTCTACACTGTTTCTCCGAGCCGATGCTTGCGGCGGTTGAGCGTTACTGCCGAACCTGCTCCCTGCTTGTCGCGGCTAGCAAAGCCTTTTTTCGTTGCTCGGAGTCCTCATTTGCGATATTTCTTCTTAAGGGGTCATTTGTCCAAATTCTTCAAGCGGGTTCCTTGCCGGGCGTGGGCTGGGCGGGGTCTGTTCCCTCTGTAAGTTCCCGGTTGCTTGTTCTCCTGCTCCTCGGGCCTCTAGCTGCATACACAAGTGGTTCATATCTCGCATGGTTAGTTTTCCTTGCTTTCTTGCATTATTTATGTTTGTTGGTATGGTTGGGGACACAAAATATATCAACAAAACATTTATAGTGCAAGAGAATATTATATTTATATTTTATATTACACTAATACAAAAAATTGCAACTACGCTAATCATTCACTGTTGTTGCCGGGTAAGATGGATTATCCTCCGAGAACTTTTTCACTTGGGCGTTCCCCTTGAATGGCCCAAGTTCCTATGACATTGGCCGGAGATCCACCTGTAATGCTCTTGCTAAATCTTCTATTCTCCGATTGGGAGGTATAAGCCGCCGGCCATCGGCTTGTTTTGCCCGGCCGTGTGAAGGTATGGCGGTCGAAGACGCCGAGTGCTACCGCCTCTTCACCGTGATTGCATACTCGTATTAAGGGGTAACCGCGCGATGCTCTGGGCGAATCCCGAGGTGTAATCAGCAACGATACTCCTTCCTCGCCTCGGGTGAACTGCGATTGGATAACCGCTATTCTTCCATCCATCGCCAGCGGCGGGTAATAGCGTAGTGACTGGCCGCTCTGGTGATTCGCCCTTTCGGCCACTTTCGGTATCCCGCCTGTGGTAATGCGCTTCTCGTCATCAACCTCCACCGCGGGTGAGCTCCTCGTAGTCTCGACCGTCTTGAAGCCCTCCCGAGGTCGCTATCGGGGAGTCCTATCCCCGGGAGGTGTCATGGGACGAAGCTTGCCAGTTAGGGATGTTTGAGGTCGCATAAGCGGATCCCCATCTGCTCCTCGAAGAGCAAGGAACTCTTCCTCCGTCGGTAGCTTGTTCTTTTGTTTGCCTCCATAATCATCTGATATTGGCGTATGCTTGGATGTCCGAGGTAAACTCTCCCGTGCTAGTGTCGGCTTCCCTTACTTGGAGGGGGAAGTCGGGACTCTCCTCGACGATGAAGTCCCAAGTCCGCTTAACCCGAGGTTGGTGCAGCAACTCTTGGTCGGTGCTCCCTTTCCTGCCTCCGGAGGTTTTGAATGTCGCTTAGGAGCAGAAACTCCTCACCTTCGACTATAATGGGAGCTAGGCTTGTGATGCCTAACCCGGGGGTGGCGACTCACGAGTCTGCTTAGGCTTCTTTTCGAAGTCTTGCCACTCTGCTCTGCTTGTCGCCGCTCCTCCGCTGGGTCGAGCTCGACATAGTCTTCCTCTTCTTCATTCTGTTCTTCAAAGTCTTCTTCCTTCCCTTCCTGCTCCCCGTTCATCTTTGTGAGGAGGAGTCTTGTTCTGCCACTATGGCTAATGGGTCCACGCCCATGGGGGGAATGGAGGTTTCCCCACCGGTGTTCGCACGGTGGGTGAGAAAGATTGCCGTGGCGGTGTTGAAAGAAAGTACTTGGTCCCCGTTGATGATTAGGACCATTGGCTCGGTGTGCGGTGCGCTTTGTTTGTGAGGTATTTGGCGTGTTGGGACATGTCTAATCTATACTGCGGGACCGTCTAGGAACAAAATATCCTACACAAGGGGGAGTTGCACTAGTATTTGGTTCTACCTAGCTTGGAACTTCAGTCAAGACTCTACTATAAAAAGGGTCGGCGTGCAAGGTTGCTTGGACGTCTACCTCCTTCCCGAAGATGCGAAGATTTGGTCGACGTCGCCTCAAGCGGATGAGCTTATTTGGCCCATACCATCGGAACTTCGAAGTTGCCATTGATTAATTGCGAGAAAAGAGGGTAACAAACGGTTTGCAAGAGCGCCTCGGGGAGTTGGGAACTCGGCTAGAAAGGCGTGGAGCAGATTTGTAGGGTGCTATCTCGAGAAATGGCGGGTCTATTTATAGAAAAGGGGAAACCCTAATTTTGGATGACTTGAAAATTTCCTAGGATTGGGTAATTCTAACTTATCCGAGGTCAAAATAGGAGTCGAGGACTATATGAGATGCTTGAACAAGGCTAGGTTACCTAAAAAGATGCTATCAAGAGGTTGAAGGTGACTTTGACAAGTCCGGTGAAGAAATGGTAAGAGGTTCCCGCTTATGCCTCGCTTCAAAACTAACTTTTGTTTTGGCGACCCGGTAAATGTGGGAGACATCGATTCATTCGATCAAAGGTGTCAATTTGGGTAAACTAATGGTGTAAGGGTGATGGGCTCAAAAATTAGGGAATCGACCCTTATTTGGTCAATTTGGAGCTGTTTTGGCCAAGTTTGAGGTCTCACGACTTATACCGCTTCAATACTAACTTTTGTTTTTTCGACCCGGTAGCAGTCAGGAGACATCATGTCTCTACGGCTTCCAAATGTCCTATTCCACCGGAATAAAAAGCTAAAACTTATTAATTTGCTCTAATTAACCAAGTTTATGTCATCAAGGTACACAAAATTGCTCTATATTACAAAAAATTTTAATTATTTACAACAAAAGTTTCTAAGGGCGTTCTCCCTTAATGCGGGTCGCAAGACTCATGTCTTGTCGCATTAAGGTTACCGCTTTAGCGTGGATAGTGCGCCGTTGAATCTTCAAAATGTTGCACTATCTTTGCCTCAGCCGCCTCTTGCATTGCCCGGCCGCCCTCGTCCCAGTGACTCTAAAAAGCGTTACGTAGGCTGCATCACTTCACGCACCAACCGAGCGAAGGGGCCACGGGGAATTAGGAGACCGGCTGCTGTTGGAAGTGTCTAATCTCCCTTAGCGCTCTTCTCTCCACCTCCCTTCCTATCAAACTTCACGGGGGCGGCTTGGGAACCTTGGGCTTGATGGTGGCGCCTTAAGGTTTGCTTTGCCGTTGGTCGCCCTCCCTCGATGAACTTAACCCTGTTTTCTTCATAATATTTGTTGTAGGCCTCCCATTTCTTCATGTAGGCCTCGCTCTCTCATCTTCCTCTAAATTAAATCTTCACCACAATGGGTGGCGTAGGCTTCCCCGCAGGTCGTGGATTGTTCTTTCTATCCCATGCCGGATTTTCGGGGCTTACGCACTTGGTCCTGCCAGGGTTGCTCGAGGTGCCATTTGCTTTCGGTACTTCACCTTTCGTCGCTGGGTGCTTGGAAAACTTCCACCTGCGGCATTAGGGTTGAAATCCTCCTCGGAAAAGTCGTCGGAGGGGGTTTGGGGTTAAGTCGGGGTTACGCTCCTTGATGATAATGTTGGGGTTCGACCTCTTCCTTGGCGGGCGGGTCTTCGTTCTCCTTATGCCAACCACGAACTTCCCTTTAAGCTTTCTTCTTTTCTTCTGCCCTTTTGTTCCTCTTCCTTCCTTTTCCTCTTTTTGTCTTCCCTTCTCTTCACGCGGCCGTACTTTCGATGAACCTTCTAAGGTCTGCTACCTCCGTGGTTCCGGACACATCACTTGCTCATCCCGCCGAGGATCTACGTGGGTCGCGTCTAATAGTGCCGCTTGTTCTATTCGCGGATCTCCCGCTCTATTCCTTCATACACCTCCCTCGTCTCCTCGTCCATGGAGTTAGGTGATGTGGCCTCATCTGCTCGGCCGCTGGGAAGCCCTCAATCCGGTCGGACGTGTCTTGCTCCACTCGTCCGGGCGAGCGACCCCCTCGCGAGCCTCTCCGCAGCATCTTGAATGATCTCGCCTCGGTGGCGCTGGTGGCTTCGCACGGGCGGCGGCAGCTTCCTTCGCGTTCTGTTTGGTTCGGGCCATGCTTTACGGATCGTCCAATCGGGATAAAAGCAACAAAAGATAAGCCTAAGTTGGGAAGAGCAGTTTCTAGGGCTTAGGCGAAAAAATGAGGGGGTTCTACATCTATTTATAGCTTGGGGAATTTTAGGTCAAAACTCAAGTTGCTCTGTTTAGCATGCTAAGGCACCAACTTATCTAAAACTTATACTTATTTCAGACTTTTTTTCTACCTATTGGTCTCCGCGACTTGCCTCGTTCCAATACTAATGTTTAGTTTTGCGACCAGTAGCGGTATGTGAATCTCCTACATTCTAGGGTTTTAGGTAATCAAAACATGCTATTCTAACTAATTCCTACCTTAGAATTAGCCTTACCACATTATTTTTCTCAAATTCATCATGTTTTGGTGTTCTTGACTTCGATGTCTCCACGACTTGCTTCGCTTCAAAACAAAAAATTTAGTTTCTGCGACGGTGGTATGAGAGACCACCTCACTTGGAAAATTTTGGCTCAATCTTGTTAAATTCCAATTCACTTAATTGTTACTAGCTTAGCATAAACTACAAAGGTGAGAAAAATTTTCCCACTTTCCGAGCTTTGAGGATCCTATCAAGTTAGTACTCACGGGAACATGGTCGTGCTTTGCTCTTGGTCTCCAAGAACATTGCTCGATACCACCGTGGCGTCCCTCTGGGTGTCACGGTGCTCTCACCGTATACAAACAGGAGTTCTTCCCCACACCAGCTCCCATGCTGACACAGGGCCCTCCACATATCCTTTGCGCCCGTATCCAGTCCCCAAAGGGAAGAGTGAAGGTGTCATTCTACCCCTCTCTCCCCGGCCTACCTAGGCTGGAAGCGTAAACATACATGTTAGTACCAGCGATCCTCCATCCACCCGGAGGGGTGGTATATCAACATCTGCATGGAGCGGTGGTCGACCACATCACATGAGGAACCCTACCCAAGGCTCGGACTCAAGGGGTGACTGGACGGCTTGGGTCTCCGAGTTCATTAGAGGCAGAATTCATGGCAATGGATTTGGGTGGCATAAGAACATGGCATAGGGTTGTCCACTCCATCCGCCCTCACATTGCACACTTTGCGAGTGGGCTGAAAAGTGTTGGGACTGGACCAGAGCCCCACGGATGCATAGCCAGAAGGGGCTATTCCCGGTCTCATCCTCCCAGTTCGATGGGGCGGGTAGGGATCACTCCCTCCGAGAGATCTACATGCCGACTCGAGGTGACTAGAGGCCACTGCCCGTGATTCGAAACCCATCGGAAAGTGTACACCACTTCACTCTGCAGCCGAGCCCATGCCTTACCCTTTTCGGTGGTAAGGCATTAGACCTAGTCAAATGATCCCCCCTGTGAGGCTTTACACACACGGGGATGGTTCAAGAGTCGAGAACATGAACCTCCTTCTTAGCCGGTCGGCCCCCTTCACCCTGGCAAACCTGTGGCTCTTGTACACAGGCGATCTACACAGTGTGCTAGAGAGGCTACTCTAGGAGCATCAACTACAAGCTTTGGGGCCTCTACCCCCTTCCCAATACAAGGAGTTCACAGAGATACATCATCCAAATACATCCTGGAAGAACTAAAGAACTAGATCTAATCATAGAGTTAGGTTCTTTTGTTAGTGTCCAGATCTAAGATCTAGATAGCTACTATGGGCAATTTAATAGTCTAAACCTACGATTCTATGACTAGAAGACGGTTTAAGCTATTAAATTGACCAAATCTGATCCTTGGTGGCTCCTCCTGACTCGAGGTTCAACCATCCTGCCGAGCCGGCCGAATTGGTGGAACCGATGGTGCAATTCGCTTGGGCCCAAGCCTGGAGGCTGGTTTTGGCTCTGGGGCAGCCAAAACTGAGCTCTAAAACCCTAAGGACGAAAAACTAGCAAGCTAGGGTTTTCCTACCCTAAATAGACATGGGGTTTAGGCTAGGGTTTCCACCACCCAATTTGGCATGTGGGATAATTGGAAAGGCCCCACTTGCCTTTAATGGCTAGGTGGCAAAATATGCCAACATGGAAAGGTGTGCCCTCATTAATGTGCACATGTGCACATTAATAATATATGAACACTCCTAGCAAGTTGCCCCTAGGGCTACTTTACTGGCTATCCGTTGGCATACCGTCGATCGAGGGCGGTAATGGCGTGATTCGGCGAAGACAAAGATCGCCCCGGGACCGTTATAATCTGCGGCTGAACGCCACACTATTGATGTTAATGCCGTCATGAAGCAACCCTTGCTTGATGGCACTTTCGGCCCGACCTCTTTTCTTCACCACTCAAAAATCACGGCTCCTCCTATCATGTTTCAACCTCCGCTCATCGGGTTCAGACACCTGAGGTTGTTCCTCATATTCAAACTCCAGAAGTGGACATCGTGGACATTGGTAACAATCAACCCGTCCGCTTAGATGCTAATCTTCCATCCACTTATAAAGCACGCGCCGTGACGATGTTCAAGAAGTTCAAACATATTTTGCTTGGAGCTATAAAGACCTTCGAGGTATCAAAAAGAATTGGGGAACTCACCATTCCTACCAAACCTGACGATGCACCCAATCTAGCGGCGACGATGCAGGCTCAACCCAAATTATCGCGGGACCGTCAAGGCCAAAATTGACAAACTCTTAGCTGCTGGCCTGATTTATGAGGTGAAACACTCTGAATGGGTGAGCCCCATTGTCATTGCTCTCAAACACAATGGTAAGATCCGCGTCCGCGTGGACTACAGAAAACTCAATCAAGCTACGGAGCGTGATCACTTCCCTTGACCAGGTTCTTGAAGAGGTTGCTGGTCATGAAATGTACTCTTTCATGGATGGTTTCTCTGATCAAATTTCTTATCAAGAAAGAAGATCAACTCAAAACTACCTTCACTACCCCGTGGGGCACTTTTGCCTACAAGGTGGTCCCTTTTGGTTTATCAAACTCTCCTTCAACCTTTCGGTTTGCATCATGCTCTAAATTTTCAAGCCTATATGAAGGATCAACCTTTTCTCAGATCTTTCAAGATGATTTTTCAGCCTACAGCTCCATGGATGATCACTTGGAGAAGTTAGAGCTTGTCTTTCAAAAATGTGATGAATCTGGCATTAGTCTCAATCCTGAGAAGTGCACTTTCTGCGTCACCTCAGGTGTTCTTTTGGGTCATGTGGTTAGCAAAGATGGGATCACCACGGATCCCGCTAAAATCGGGCCAGTATCTTGAGGGCTCAAGCACCATCTAATATCAAAGAGACACGTTCCTTCACGGGTAAAGTTAATTATTATTCCACCTTCATTCCTCGGACTTGCATTGCTCGCGATCCCATTCATAAACTCACGGGTGATGAATCCACTTGGGCTTGGAATCCCCAAGCGGAAGCTTCTTTCGAGTTGAAGCATTACTTATTCGAGCCCCTACTTGTTCCTCCTCAATGGGACAAGCCTTTCCCGGTTCATGTTGATGTCTCTGCTTTTGCAATTGGTGCCGCTTTCTTTCTCGGGCCTATGATGAACACACGGATAAACCGATTCGCTATGCCAGTAGGAACTCAATCTGGCGGAGCGCAACTACTCTGCCAGGCGGGGAAGCCTTGGGCTTAGTTTTCTGTGTCCAACGTTTCCGTCATTATTTGTTGGGCAGCCAGATCAAGTTCTTTGTTGATCATCAAGCTCTTCTTTATTTAATCAACAAAGCCACGCCCATGGGTAGAATTGCTCGTTGGGTCCTCCTTCTGCAAGAAGTCGCTCCCTTCGAAATTGTTCATAAGGCAGGCAAGTCTCATGTGGTGCCTGATTATCTTTTCGCATCCACACCGATGACCCCTCCACGGGTGTTTCGGATGCCTTTCCAGACGTCAATTGTTCCTGGTCACGGCCACGCCCCATTGGTTTCATAACTTTCAACAATATCTTCTCACTGGTGCTTTTCCCCACGACGATCGGCCGACTCTCCAGACAAGCTTCGGCTCCGCGCCGCCATCGGTTTCTTTAGAGGTCCGTGACTATACCATGGTTGCAAACCATTTATACAAACGCGGTAAAGACATGGTCCTACGTCGTTGTGTCCTCCCACATGAGGTGCCCGATATTGTGCGACAAGCCCATGACGGGCTTGGTGGTGGTCATTTTAGTGGTGACACCACGGCACGCAAAATTCTTTTGGCAGGATAATTCTGGCCCACGCTCTTCAAAGATGCCCACGCTTATGCTCACACGTGATATGTTCGCGTGGCGTGTGGGCAAACCCGTGACGGGCGGCTCTTCCATTGACGGGTCGCCGCCGCCACTTCCCTTCAGCAAATGGGGAATGGACTTTGTGGGGCCCATGGACCTACCGTAGCGGCACCTGCGTCCAGCTACATTCTGGTCATCACTGGTTATGCTACTAAATGGGCGGAAGCTTGTGCCCTTCCAGACAACACTGCTGCCAGTACAGCAAAGGTTCTCTACACACACATCATCACGCGTTTTTTGTTGTCCCACCTAACTTGTTAGTGATCGTGGCGCCCATTTTGTCAATCATACCATCAAGGAGTGACGGATTATCTTCACATACAAAGACCAGGGAAGAGTACACCTTACTATCCTCAAGGAAATGGATTGGCTGAAAGTACCAACAAAACCCTCATCACTGTTCTCAAGAAAATTTGTGATGCTTCTCGCATTGTGTTAGGCAAGACAAGTTGCCTCTTGTTCTTTGGGCTTATAACACCAGTTTCAAAATTGCTACTGGCTACACTCCTTTCAAATTGGTTCATGGTCAAGAAGCTCTTATGCCCTTTGCATTCATTCTTCCGACTCTCCGTTTCAAACTTGCTACAGCACATAATCCACCTGCTGCACTCAAGGAACGGGTTTATCAATTGGAACAGTTAGATGAACTTCGGAGAGATGCTTACATTCGTGTTCTTCATGGTCAACAGTTGCAGAAATCCTTGCATGACAAACGTCTTAAGACAAAAACATTCAAAGAAGGTGATTTGGTTCTTCTTTATGATTCTCGTTACAAAAATTTTCCGGGCAAGTTAAAGTTCAGGTGGCTTGGTATCAAATTATTCAAGTTGTTCAACCCAGTGTTTTCAAGCTGGCCGAGTTGGATGGCACTCCGTTACCTACTCTAGTTAATGGCTTTCGCCTTAAACAATTTCATACAGACGCTACAGACGGTTCTACACATGAGGCACAACAAAGTTCAGACTCCACAGATAGTGACTAAAAGCGACATATTTATATTTATAGTAGAGGCAAATTACAAAATGCGAGCATTGCCCACTTACTTCCGCTATGAGCAGAGCTCTATGGACAGTGCCCTATTTACAAAATCCTAAGATTAAAACCCCTCTACTCCGGGTTGGGAGCAGAGGTGATGCAGAGGATATGGTAGTAGTTCTGCTCCGGATCCCAGCGCAGATGCACCACCACCTCCATCGGGTTGGTCAGAGGGTCGGGATGCTCAGCCATCCCACTGCACCAGCCATCCATAGGGATGCCACGATTGGCATTTCCGAGATCCGCATAGTTCATCTTGCGGTGATCCATTCCGACAATTGTCGGCATAGTGCGGTTCTCTTCAAACCGGCCATTTGCCATACTCATGGTCGCCAAAGGGTGCCTCAGCTTCATCCACTGCTCGTCTTATATAGCCCCACTACTTGGAACTCTGTCGACGTGGACCACTCAAAAATCGGCTAACGTGGTTGCAATGCAAGGCCGTTTCTAAATGAGGAATCTTTTCTCCCGCCGCATATCTAGCCATGGTACCTTCTGACACTTTCGTTTTAATGATATCCCACCTCGAGTTGCACGCATTAAATGACATTCCTTCCTTTCACGCCCGTCGGATATTAATGTTTGTACCTTCGCCAGCTGTCACCTCCGATTCTTCATTCCGGTCTCATCTCTACCGTCCATTGCTTCTCCCTTAACTGCTTGGGGACTTAGCCAAATTTTTGCCTTCCAAGTGACTCCTTCGCATCTATCGCCACCTGGTCTCATCAACGGTTGTCGTTTCATTCTCATCATGTCCCTTGGCCAACACCGGTGCGCCCTAAAACCTTTTCGTCTATCTTCATTTTCGTCTTCTGTTCTCCGCCCCCCGGCTTCTCCAGACAGATCTTCTTGTTCCTTTCCGGCGCTCTTAGCCATGGCCGGAAGCCAAATTTCCTCAACTTCAAGCTTACGCTCCCACGGATCCCGCTCTTTTTGAGTCCGTGGCCTTCTCAACACCCACCTTCGCATGAAGCCCTAGTTGGTCCGAGTCGTGAAGTCGCGGAGCGCGATGGGCTTTATGAATTCTCTCAACAGGACCTCCATGCACCAAATCCGGAGCAATTGAAGCAGTTTGTTGCTCATATAATCAACAGCCCGAAAGGGTACGCTACCACGGTCGATGGCACCACCATTTTGCTTACTTTCGGGTTCTCGATTTAGAGGTATTCCACATTCCTCTTAAAGACCTTCTTTATCTTGAAGCCGTGACAGACCGTGGATGTCACTCGGTATAAACGCACTCCTTATCAAGCCAACATGCATCGCCTCACCAACATTGCCAAGCCCTACGACACTTTTGTAAAGTTTCTGTGGCGAAAATTCCTTGGGTACTCCATAAAGAACACCCATATCAATAAACAGTTCTATAATGTTGTCATCATGGCCATCCACTCTCCACACCATATTGATTGGCCACAAATGCTTTTCTTCAGACTTCTTCATGAAGTGGATTGCATTAGGGCCGCCCCTTCTTCAGCATTTGAAGCCTCAGTGGGTGCCCATCTTCAAGCCCTCATCCGTCATTGCCTTCCTATCCCCGTCCCCTTCCATTTCTCATGCATCCACTCATCAATCCTTTCATTCCTTCCTCAAAACCAACAGGGCTGAAACTTCCGTCCTTCTTCTCTGGTCATGTTCAACACAACGCCACGCATGTCACTATCTCTTCTTCCTCCACAAAATCCTTGCCCTCCACTCCTCATCATGTCTCTCAGACGTCCCAAACACGGCAACAACAGGGCCCCACACCTTCACATCCTCGCCAGCTCCTGTATCAATACCAGCAGGATGTTCAAGCCGTTGTCCTCAAGTTACAAGACTCCCAAGAAGTTCTCATGAATGGAGTTCAAGCGTACCTGGAGGCATCGAAAGCTGTTCACAGGGATCTTCAAGTTGCCAACCGCGCTAAGTTCAATCCACGGAAGACAAACTTCGGGAAAAGCACGAGGCTCTCTTTACGGGCCGTGAGGATCTCAAGATCGCAACGCATCGAGACCAGCACGCTAGCGTCCATCAAGGCTCGGTTGCAATCCACCATTCAGAATTCTTTGGAGCAGGTCAAGGCCAAGGATAACCTCACAGGCGACAAGGATAGAGACCTAGCCAAACTTAACACCACAGAGCTTTCTCAAAGTTACACCAATCAAGTCCATGACCTTACAGCGCGCGATGCTCGAATCACCTCCTTAGAAGATCAGCTTTCCACGCTGACCCATCAGCTCACGCCCCTCCGGGATCAACTTACGAGGCTAAGAAACAGAAGATCATTGATGGCCTTGAGGATTGCCACGACTCCATACTCACGGGCAATCCTCTTCACATGGCACGCTTCCTCACAAACGGTTCCCCTGATCAATCCGTCTCCTCCTTGAAAAAGAGAATCAGATCCGTGACCTCGACCATCAACTCCGTGAAGTTGTTCAATGCTGAAAAGACGCCGCAACATAAAATGCGGGAGGGGTTACATTAATAGCTCTCCACATTCCTGTGATTTGGCTCCTCCTTCCGGTTACTGATTATGTGGTTGCCCGACGCCACCTCTTTTCTTAAGTGGTACGGCGCGGGGCGACCGGGTTAATGAACAGTGCGCAATGTGGACTTTCTCGGGATTTGGCGGACCTTTCGGGTTGAAGACAAAGGCTTACTCAGGTTTCTCTTAGTCTTCGACCTAATCCAATCCCACTTTAATGAAGATCCCCGATTTGCTCATCTTCCGAAGTTGTTCGTGGGTTGATGGTGTACATCTTCCATGACTTCTATCGGCTCATACACGGCACAAATTCGAGGTGAGCCACATCGAAATTTTAACGACAACCCCGATGCTCACCGGTTGTTACCGATAACAATCTGTATTTAAAAAGATCATGATCGGTCTCACGCTCTTGGCGAGTACATGCCGGCTGGCTACTCATTTACCTCTGTGGCAAGCAGAAACACTTGAACAGGTGCGCAACCATTTAGCACATCCTGAGGATCTTCAGTTTGCCCAAGTTTATATGCAGCACTTGGCCAGCTACAATCAACTGCGTGCCCTTCTGGACAGCAAGACCACACCCACGGGTTGGGTTAATCCTCCAGTCTTTACTCAGCTCTCTGTTGATTTGGGACCCGGTGATCGCGGTGCTCTTGATCTGGACCTTGTTCGAGAATTCAAGGAGCAGGCTCAGCAGCCCACAACCACGGGCATGGCTTCCTCTCCATATGCTTCATTGGGTGTACCTCCACGCTCACGGTTTCTCACCTCTGACTGGCGTCTTCCATTTTGGACAAAGGTCCCGAAGGCCACGGCCCGGGTGGACTCCTCCTCGAATCTCGGCCAGGATCTCCAATGGGATCCACGCTTTGTTGGACGCTCCAATTGGAAAAATGGTGCCACCTTGGACCACACACCAAAATTGATCTATATTGCCAATGAGCGTGGTTGGCACACCGGAATTAATGCCGCCCATGGCCTTGATGCCTTCTTGAAGAATCACGCCACCTCACGGATCCTTGGGTTCACCGTCAAGCGCTTCTCAGGTCATGCTCCCAAGTGCCTCCGCTCAGCTCCTTCGTCGGGCGGCGCCCTATCTTTTATTGCAACCCGAATGCAAAGTCGGTGCGTTTGGACTTGTGACTTATCTTCTCATGGAATGCCGCTTTGTACTGCTGAAGCACATACACGCCCTTGAAGACATGGTACGCCCAAAGCTTTCTCATTGATGCTCATCCCGCACTTGGGCTCAACACTCACGAAATGACTCTTCAAATACGCCAGATCTCATTGGCAATTACCACAATGGCGCCCGCCCTCATTCCCGCGGAGGATCATTTTCAAACTAGGGTTCCCGCCCAATCACTTCCTCCTTTTCTTCACACCGAAAGTGTCGCTTGGTGGGGAGTGTTAGTCCTGTACATCCCGTACGTAACTATTCATGCACACGACCGGACCCGTCAAGGCTAAGGATCTCGATCGAGGGCATGGGTTAGATCGTCCAAAAGCCCCACGAGAAGACCAAGCCACAGCAAACCACGCAGTCAAAGCCCGTGCCTCCTTCCAAGAGGAGGCGCTTAGACAAGTGACGGGCGTCCTTTGCCGGCTATCGGCGTCGGTGATTTGAGGCATTTCAAGAGGCACCGCCAAAGATTCCTCAAGAATCGGGCCTCCGTCGAGTCGCACCAAATCAGTCAGAGTGTCTATATTGGGCCAAAGGCCATTGTACTATATATATGAGTAGAGCTAGCACATGAGTTTTGGGGGATGAGTTTTTGAGTTTTGTCTCACTTCTGTTTTCTCTCGATTGGCGAGAGCTCATGTATTTTCATTGACATCAAGGAGTTGTTCTCATCATTGTGATCTTATTGTTCTCGTTTGTTCTCTCTTTTCTCTTTTCCTTTGTTTCTTTTGCAAATCCCAAGGATACGCCTCTTGGATTCTCCCGCTTGATCCAAGGGTCCTCACGGCAGGGTCGTCTTTGCGTGAGTTCCCAACCTGCACCCCAAACACTATCCCCTCGACATCTCTAACTACCTCCGTCGCCCCTGGCCTTTTGGTTTGTCGCTAGCCATCGTATATTTTGTACAGAGCACATACTGACATCGTGAGTCCGTCTTGATGATGGGGAATTTTTGTCCGGACGGAAATTTTGTCCGGCCGGGGAATGTAACGTCCCCCTACTCCTTATAATGATGCACACATCGCACTGAAGGAGGAGCATTCCCCACAAGCTACAGCGGCGGGGGCCATCCACCACTCCACTCCCGGTGGAATGAGCCAGCAAGGGAAGAATGGATGTGTCATTCACCCGCCTTCCATCGGTCGACCTATTCATGGAAGCGTGAATAAACAAACATGAGCACAAACTAACAAGTATATAAATACAATCACCTCGAGGGTGAAATATGTCATAAACATCAAATTGATAACAACATCATCATGAACAACAATAACGTAAAGGGGAAATCCTACCCAAGGCTCGAACTCAAGGGGGTTGACTGACGGCTTGGTCCTCCGAGAGGTCATTGCGATAGAATTCATGGCAATGGATTTGGGCGGCATAGAGCATGGCTTAGGTAGTCCACTCCATCCGCCCCTCCCGGTAGCACACTTCTAGCGAGTAGGTTGAAAAGTATTGGGACCCTGACCGTAGCCCTCACGGGTGAATAGCCAAAGGGCTACTACTACCGGGTTGCATCTCCCCAGCGATGAGGCAGGGGTGGGAAGTCACCTCCCCTCGAAGCATCCATGCCCTTCACAAAGGCTAGAGAGCCACCGCTCTTATTCGACTTGAACTCACCGGAAGGTGACGATCACCCCAGTGTCGAGCTCATGCCTTGCCCACTGCAAAGTGGCAAGCCATTAAGCCTAGCCCGCATAGACCCCCGGTGGGCCTTACACACTGTTAGGGGTCAGTGCCTGTAGGGGACAAGTTCCTCCTTATCAACCTGTCTAGTCCTCCCACCCCACAACCCGGCGGACTCACGGTACGGGCCGCATATAATTGGGAACTAGTAGGCTATCTAGGATCATATGCTACAATGCTTTTAGGCCTCTACCCCCTTCCCAATATATGGAGGTCCCCGAGAATGAAATACCAACATCATCACAGAACTTGAAATAAAGAATATCATCTTAATCTATCTATCTAACAACAGAGTTAGGTTCCTTAGTTAGGGCTTATGATCTCGGGATCTATAAGGCCTCTATGGCTGAACGAATATGCTAAACTACCTCATTGCCTAGCCCAAAGACGGCTTTGCACAACAGAATGACTAGATACCTGGTCCTTGACCTGCTCCTGATCCTCGGAATGCATCCATGCTCCTGATCTTGCTGAAGATGGCTGCTAATCGCTAATCTGTTGTGCAAACCCGGCTTTGCAGAGCCGAGCAATGTGAAATGGGTCTGGATTTGGCCGAAATGGCTCAAGAGAGCCCTGAATGCGAAATGGAAAAGGAGCTCTATGAAAACCCTAAAATGCAAAGAAAGAAAAGGGTTTAGGGTTTAAGGGGAAACCCTTATATAGAAACCCTTAGGGTTAGGTTAAAACATTGGCAAATGGGGTTTAGCCATTTGGCAATGGGGTCCATGGGGTTATTAATTGTGTATGTTTATTTAACATGCACCATATTCAAAGTTGCCCTCTAGGTGCAACTCTTGCCCCCTAGGTGCAACCTACTACAACTACTAAGTACATGTCATCCGTGACATGTACAAGTGATGTGGCAGTACAATATACGTATTCGTGGCGTATATTATGCTGGAACATCACCTTCTCCCCACCTTGACTTGATGATGTCCTCAGCATCACGCGTCTCCCCACCTTAGAAGCCTGCATGTCCTGCAATCACATTTAATATACATATAATGCAATTACTTCCAGGTAATATGTTAATTAATCATAAATTTTCTTTGCATAAAATCATACTATGGTGAGAGGCTCTTTCGTCCTCTACTTCATCATCTATTATTCACAAAAATTTTTATGACATTATCATCAATTATAGTTCAAAATTTCCTACTTAATGCTCCTTATCGCTTCCTTACAACACATTATGGCAAAATTATGTGTTGCGAGTCTTCGTAGTGCCGTCTTTCTGCCGCTCAAATCCTCTATTGGCCTGCAGGTTCAACACTATGTCAGTATGTGTTTAATTATTATAAGGGTTGGTTGTAAGGGAACCACCCATTAACTACAATTACATGGATGCAAGGCATATCTCCCGGCATAGAAGATTATGTTTCTTCCATCGTGGCCGTGGAGACAGCGCCCTATCATGCCTATATGCCACTCATGCCTACACCCTTAGTTGTCTTTGGCGTGAAGGATAGTGTCCTTCCTGTATTTGAGCGTGAAGGATAGGGTCCTCCCCGTAATAGGCATTGACCAAAGGTGCTTTCCTATTCATGCATTCCTGAATGACCTTCTTTCTCTCGAGGTCGTCTACTTCCGTGGGACGGAAGTAGACTTTTTAATCTACCTTCCACTCACCTAAGGTGTCGGTGTCGACTACTTCGGTGACGAGCCGACCCTTGCATTGCTCCATGAATTCGGGGTACTGCTTCTCAAGATCTGTTTGTAGTACCCACGTAGCGTCTTCCACTGGTAAGTGGCTTCCACTTCACAAGGTATTGGAGGAATTTTGACCTTCTTGTCTTCTTATAAGTTCTGCCAAGAAGGACTTCAGGGACAATTTCAAGGTGGTCGTCCGTCATTTCCAGTAACTCCTTTGTCTCCAATACCTCCTTTGGATTAGGAGTGTGCCTCTTTAGGAGACTTACGTGGAAAATGTTATGGATTTTCAGATGTGCTGGGAGTTCCAATTTGTAGGATTGGGTACCTACTCTTTTGATTATCTCGAAAGGTCCAGCCCATCTTGGAGCAAGCTTCTTCTTGGCCTGCTTCACCTTGATCTTCAACCACACTTTGTCTCCCAACTTAAATTCTCTTACTGTTCTATGCTTATCGGCTATGCTTTTCTGCCTGCTTCTTGCTGCTAGGAGATATCCTCTTACCTCCTCCACCAACTCTTGCATTTCAAAATCATCTGGGAAGACTTCTACCTTGGACACGTGGATTGTGCCAAGTATCCTGGGTAAGACAACGTGCAGTAGTTGATCATAAAAGGACTCATCTGTGAAGACTCCGCTTGGTCTTTGTTGTATCGAACTCTACTAAGTGGATGAAATCATCCCACCTTGATTGCTTATTCCATACATAACTTCTTAACATATCTTCGATGATCCTGTTCGTCCTCTCCGTCTGGCCATCCGTTTGGGGATGATATGTCGTGCTCATCAAAAGCTTCGTCTGGATGGTGGTGAATAGGTCCTGCCAAAAGGCACTCATGAATTTGGAGTCCCTATCTGAAATTATCTCCCTCGGCATGCCGTGGAGTCTGAAAATCTCCTTAACAAATAGAACGGTCGTGTCTAATACCGTATCTGTTGACCTGCATGGCACAAAGTGTGCCATCTTTGACAACTTATCTACTACTACCATCAGGGCATCTTTGCCCCTTGCTGTTCTTGGGAGCCCTGCAATAAAGTCCATACTTATTACCTCCCACTTAGCATTTGGCACAGGCAATGGCTCCAATGCACCTGGAATTCGAAGCTGTTCTGCCTTTGCCTGCTGGCATATTTGGCACTCTCGAATGTACCTTGCTATTTCCTTCTTCATGCCGGGCCAGAAGTAACTGCTTCTAATTTTGAAGTACGTCTTCATGAACCCTGCATGCCCTACTATGGGACTATTGTGTGTATCATTTAGGATTAGCTTCCTAACTTGTGAAGATTTTGGTACACACAATTTGTTTTTATGGTATAGCAAGTTTCCCTCCTTCTTGTAGTGCCTGAACATCTCCCTTTCCTTGTCGGTTCTGGCCTCCTTGCAAAGACTTGCCCAAACTTCTTTAAAGTCGGGATCTGTTGGCAATGTTTCTTCAATCTTCTTGCCAAACTCGCTTACGAGTGTTGATATGGCATTACAATGTATTCCTAGGATGGGTCCTATGAAACAAGTACTTGGCCGATAGAAGAGGAATCAATCTCAAAAAGAATAGATCAAACCAAGATGACAAGGGAAAACTGTCCAAAAACGAAACGCATGAAGAAATTGGCAGAAGAGACGATTGGAAAAGATCAGGCAAAGGAGGCAAACAAAGAAACTGTGAAGCAAGGAGAATAGAGTAACTGGGATAAACAACACAGGAGGCACAAAGCATGATATATGGATGCCAACAGAGAAAGAGAAGTAAGATGAAGCAAGAGGAGACATAGTAAAGGTAGAAATATGTAATCCAGAGGACTAGTGTAATACAAAGGTGCAAGTAAGCCCAAAGATAAAAGAAGCAAAGGAGGTAAATACACACAAACATAATGGACTGGGAACAAAAGGAGTCGATGGGATGAATGAAGTAAGGCCGACAAGTGGAAAAAAGAGGCCAATTAAAGTAAAAGCAAAAAAGGCACTACACAAGGAGATAACGGGTCAAAGAGGATATCGGACAAGGGAAGAGATCGAACAATGACATATTCAATCAAAGCCAGGACTGGCGGGGAGAAAATGGACAATTGAGAAAAGAACAAGGAGATGACAACGATTAACAAGACAAACTAGATCAAAGAAATAGAGATCAATAAACTTGACAATAACCAGGCACACCGAGACAACAACATTCTCGAAGAGAGATTCCAAAATGTAAAGTTTAATGACATCATAAAAAACGATGCTAACGCAAACAAGGGAAATAATGAGAGGAAATGAAATGAGGCAAAGGTAATGGTCCAAGACGAAAATGAGATGTATGGAGTGAGTAAATCATGATTAATGGAGTCAAAATACCGAAAAGCGAAGCTAAAGAACAAATATAACTACGAATAGATGAGAAAAATATGAAGGAAATACATAGACTCAAAAACTTGAGAGAAAAGAGCAAGAGAGAGAAATAAAACCGGATATTTAAACCCAAGGAGAAAATGAGTCAAGAAAGGCCCAAATTGGAATAAAATTGAACCAACGTGGAGAACATGGACTAAAAACTGGAATAATTGAATGCGAGACTATTAACACCAAACTAATAGGATAAGAGGTATGCATGTGGAACGGGATCAATGCAATAAACGGAGAACAAAGACCTATGGCGCAACATGGCCAAGTAGAGCAAATTGGGAAAAGGAACAAGCGACAAATGGGATAATATGATCTAAGGTTTCTGCAACACCAAGAATCGACAAAACCAATGGGGCAACAAAGGGAGACTAATGAAACAACGTGCACCAGGCATAATAGGACTGTCAATAGAGAAAATGTGACCTAACAAAATAGCTACAGCAAATGGAACATGTAGGAAACAATGGAAAAATTGATACTTATGGAAAACATATAACCAAAAAGAGGTACAATGACCCAGCGGAGCAATGAAAACAATCGCAACCAAAACATTAAAAGCGGAACAACCTAAGGTAATGTGTAAATAGAACTATCTAACAAACCGATAGAAAAGATAAACCAGTAGAACCACATGTGAAAATATAAGGGCATGGAATCCGAGTCGACATGTAAAATATACGCAATGCAAAGTGTTAGTCCAACACAAGGCCAAATACAAACAGGGGCCAGACAAAACAAATAGGAGCAAATGAGTCAAGTCGTTTCAAGACGTTTAACTAAATTGAAAGGACAAATCACGACCCTCTCACTAGGTAAATAAGGAAAAGACCCAAGGCGATTTGAGAGGTTAAAGAATAAATGAAGGAGAGTTAACTAGAAAGGATCGTGATGGATATATGGAGCAAAGGGGGTACATAGAAAAAATAAAATGCCTAGAAATGAACTTAAAAAGCTAAAAGAGACACTAACACTAAAATCCAAAGAGCGAAGTAAACAAAACATTGAAGTAAAACAAAAAACAAACAAAAAAATGAACTAAAAGCACTAAATGAGAATCTAAGATTAACTGACAAAGGAAACACAAACAAGAACCTATAAAAGAACAAGAAAGGAACGAAAAATATGTGGAAAACAGAGAAATAAATTCACAAGAGTGGACAAATGAGACATGCGGAGTAAAAACAAGAAATAAGTGGGGTAAAAGAGGCAATGTGAAGTTAATATATAAAAACAAATAAAAAAGGAACCAACTCGAGACGAAGAAAGAAAAAAGAATCGGATCAAAACTAGGAAATATATCAAATCGAAAGGGGAAAGCCATCGTAGTAATGTAACAATGAGTCGAACATCGCACAAATTCAACGAATATCACAATGACAAGAGGATATGAAAATAACAAAGTCACCAAATGAAACGGCGAGCTTATGTTTAAGGTGATCAATGAGACTAGACAAGCCGACGAAAAGATGAACCAACATGAAATAAGGTAGTTGAACAAAAAAGGAACCACCGGAAATAAAGCAAGAAAAAACATGGCACCCTCGGAACCACTAGAGGGCTATCATAACTAACGCATATCATAACCGAAAGGACTGATCAAATCACATCAATCTTGCTAGCAAATAAAAGTATAACCATGCTCTGCCTATTAAACTCTACTGTGAGGCAATAAATAAATATGCTTGAGCATAAACTATATGACATCGAACTATACACAATATGAAAAAACTTAAAAAGACAAAAAGTGAAATAATAAACCTGCAAAGAGCGCATTTCAAGAAGAAAACGTTTGACAAAAATATTAAAGGGTAGGACAACCCGTCAAAAAGCACAAAGCCGAAAGATGATAAACAAAACATTCAAGAGCCCACATCACCAGACCAGTGCCAAAACTACGCCTAAAAAGGAGCGACACAACCCTTGCTTAGCCATGTTTTCTTTTAGATCATCTGTTGCTAGTATACGGATGAAAGCCTAGGTCTCCGCAAACAGAACTAATTGCACGTGAAGCGAGCCCACAAGCAAACCATGCAAAAGTAGACATTCATGAAACATAATAGGTAATGGGACAAATTGAGTATTTGAATGAAAGGAATGGACTCAGGCCTAATCAAGCATAAAAGTCCAAAGGAACCAATGTAGAACAAAATATATGCATATGAGACTCCTAGAGTTGGGCCCAAAAAAGTGAGATAATGAAAATAGTAATACCTGCAATAAGGCAAATGCGAATGCTAGTAATATGGAGCAAAATGCAAAGCAAAGCACACCCATATCGACCAAATGCCCGTGTATAAAGATAAATAGACCCAAGAGTATACACTACTAAATACTAAAGTAACTTAAAGGGAAAACCCAAATTTATGTATCCACCTCAACAACAATGTCCAACTCGTGCAAGAAGAAGAAAGGACCAAATAGGCAAAGTCAAAGAAATGTAAAAATGCATCAACTCATGCAAGTCTAAGACAGGACCAAAATGTATACTTACCAAATGAAGGGATACCTTAAAACGAGCCAAGATTCAGCACATCGCATTCAATGCATCAACAAAATGTTCTTTGACCAAAATGTTCTTTGACCAAAATGTATACTTACCAAATGAAGGGATACCTTAAAACGAGCCAAGATACAGCACATCGCATTCAATGCATCAACTCGTGGAAGTCTAAAAAAGGACCAAAAAGGTGCACTACCAACTGAAGGGATTCTTGAAAACAAGCCAAGCTCCAGCACATTGCAAACAAATAGCAAAGCATGCAAAAAGTCAAAAGAAACCATATCTAGACATGGGATGGATGTGCCAACATAGACCAAAAAAGACCAAACTACCTGCTTTACAACATGGAGCAAAAAGAACTATGTAAAATGAACCCAACCCAATGTGCATTCAAAACAACGCAACTACGGACTTGCATCCCAAAGGGAAAATATAAGAGCGAAAGAGAAATATGTCAAAGCAATAAATATGCCATGTAAGCACTATAACCCAGATTTCGAACCACGAATCCCAAACAATCACCATATGGGTCAAGAGTAACAAGTTAAAAAAGAAAAATCTGGATTCAAAACCACGGATCCCAAACAATCATACCATATGGGTCAAGAGAAACAAGTTAAACTTAGATAAGTTATAGAAACCACCATGGTGCCTATGCAAAAATAACCACCACCTACACAAAAGCATCCACCACCACGATCCCGTATAGACGCACTATCAACTAACAACCAAACATTGTTAACGTAATGCTGTCACGGGACAAGCCTTAATTCAAATCAAATGGTCAGCATGCATAAATAAAGCCATGGAGGCAATTGCCAGAAAAGAAATGATATCGTGAAAAAATGAGGAAATAGTCCTATGTGCACATCAAATGCATGGGAACCGGAGAAAATAAACTACGAGGAATGAAAATTAAGCATGCAAGCTCCAAAAAACCAATACAAACTTAGAAAGCAAAGCTAAACAAAGGAAATTGGAACTCAATACAAACTTAACAAGGTGCTGCGCACGAAGGGTTGCCCTTCTGTGATCCGGGAGTGTGTTTGCATGCTTTTTGTTTTGTTGTTTCATAATGGATCTTGTTTGTTTAATATCGAGCCTTCTAAATGCTACAAACATAGGAATTCATTTTCATAGCCCAGAAGTTCTTAGATTTCATAACTTGTGAGGTTAATTCATACAACTAAAGGAAAAAAGAGAAGAGAAAGTACTGATAACTTCATCGTGATTAAGCATGCATTGACCCTCATGCATGGTCATTTTTTCTCATTTGCACCTAAAGACAAAACATCAAGTAGCATAGTATTTCTAGCAAAAAGAACACTTTTTATAAAACTTTAAAATAACTGCCCACAAAATTCAGCTCCACAATAAGAATGATCTCAACAATAACATGGTTCTCCTTGAGGAGAAGATGGCGTCTTTTTTAGAGCAAATAAATAGATCCTTTTGGTTAAGTATGGTGCTTCCATGCCCTAAGTTGTGGTGCTTCTATGACCATTCTTATTTCTTGTGCTTTTTGGGCATCCCTTGTGTGCGCAATTCTCATTTCCTTACTTTTCATAATTGCATTTGAGTGCTTAAGAATTTAAAAACCATTGAATCGCAAAAAATCTTAAGGTAGCATCAAACTTTCCATAGAAATTTCAGGCAATATCTTTTCCTCATAGACTAGGTTATGAAAGCAACTGCTGATTGTGAATCTCCCACATTTTTCTATTGCAATGTCACGGACCATAACCTCATAATTGTTATGCCACATTTATGATAATCATGTCTCCTATATGACAAAACGTCTTGATTCCTAAGTATTCCATTGGACATATTTTCTTGCTTGTTTTGCTTGGCTGCTTTTCGTTCGTTCTATTTTGTTGTTTTGGTTCAAAGCCATAAACCTGCTACAACTCGCATGTCTGAGGCAATAAGCCAATAACAAATTGGAGTTCACATAAAAGGTCAACGAATGTAGGCAAAAGAAGTCTAGCAGAATAACAAGAAATCCAAATTGTATTGAAGTTGAAGCAAGAGAGGTACATGGTGACAGTATAGAAAAAGGACAAGCTTGGCATTTAATGCAAAAACCCTGCATCTTTGTTGTCCTCCCTGCCTTAAATGGTCCTTAAATGAAGAACATTGTAGTTTGGTCGATTGAACCAATCCAATTAAATATACCCCTACTGCCATAGGGTTTCTGCACTACATACAATCTATATTCTGGTGACGATGTAAACGGTGGAAAACAGTAAATCTTTACGTAACATGTACTAGATATACTAAATAAATGGCGCCATTAATCAAGCAACAGGCTCCCAGTCCATTGTCCTGCATAGATATGTCCTTCAGTTCTGCTAAGTCCCATGCATTTCTTATGCATAACAATACTTAACAATTGGATTTGCCTAGTTGCTCAGAATAGCTTCACAATACATTCCTTGTAGATTTCAATTCCCAGTGTAAGGGATTAAAAAACCAATGCTTTCCATTCTTTACGTGCCCCCATGTAAAATTTATTCACATTTTTACTTTCCTGGCCTTGCCATAGTCAATCCTTCAGGACATCTTTGTCGTGCTGGTTTAATTACGCCCAAGTTCTTTGATGGGATGCAGACCAACATCAACAACAAAAGAATTGGGGACAACATACCCAACAACTTGCATAAACAGATTTTTAGGAAAGCCCCATACATTCTGTCAGCCAGATCTAAGCTGCTCTGTTCTATTCTTTTCCAAATTTCTGTACTGATTGTTGGCAGAGTAAGGGTCCAACTTACAAGTGTTCCTGTCTTGGAGCCTATGAAAAAGAATGAAACACAGTGTTAGGTAACAGGGTTGATGTGGTAAAGCGGGATGTTTAATCAACATTTACCTCATACTGACCTGAGAAGGCATGCTTCATAAGATGCTACTGTAATTAACACAGTCCTGGGATTACTGCAAAATTAAGCCTAAATTGAGAGGCGTAATTTCATATCCACCAGCAATTTTTTTAGATGCAAATGTAGCTAGGGTCATAATGCTCATGGAGCCAATAATGGCACGCCACTAGGTAGACTTTCTTTCAAGGATGATACTTGAAAAGAAGAAACGCAAGTATGCTAGTGAAACGCTTATGGAGGAGCAGACTGGAGCCAAAGAGATGCTGAATATAAAAAGATAATGTCTTTTTCCTGTTACTTCTAGACAGGGACTTCGGCCTCATGTTGTAATGCACTTTTCAGGTAAGTTGTCCGTTTCTAAACATGAGGTGTAGAGTATGCAGATTTTTTGTTCTGCTGTGCTAACGATGTTGTAACATGGATGGGTCGCAACTCATGATGCCAAGCCCATTCAAAGGAGACATTTCTGCCAAATGGTGGCCTTGTTGACTTCTATTTTTGTTTGCAAAATATTACAATATTCTTACCGTATTAGGGATTTCATGGGATCCCAGTAAGAGCAACAAATTGTATCAGATCCATCACATATGCACTATTATTTGGAGCTCCTTTAGTCTCAAACACATGGGTAATCCTGCCACAGATTTGTCAATAAAAGAGAATTTTAGAACAAGAACCACTTGAACGTTTGAGCTGATGTTAACCTAGTTACTTGATTATCGATCTTCCCGGTTAAACCAAAAGTTGCATGCATGTCTGTTACGTGTAACAAAGAGGGAAACCAAAGGAATTTTAGTTGGGGATGGAAATCTAGAAGTGACATGTTTCTTGAAGGTGCTTTTCTAATCGTGAGGCCAGCTACTTTGGTCCCAGGCTCATTGCTTCTGCTGGTGCCTGGGTCCATGGCATGCACTTATATGTGGAGTCTCAACTTTTCCCCCAAACATATCACATAGATACCTCTCTGCTAATGCATTGATCAGCAAGAGAAGCTGCTAAATAGGTTGCACTGCCTGATAGAGCATGTAAAATTCCTCTATCTCAATCAATGGCATCAGGGTGGTATCGAGATGTGCACATATGGGCGGAAAGATGGGGGATATCCCTGCATTAATTACCAGACACTGATCTTGGTACTCGAGACCTAGTGCAGATTCGAGTTGTGGAGAAAATGCATGAAAGCATCTTGCAACAAATGAAAGAGATACTAACTAAAAATGATAAAAACAAAGGATAATTTTCTAGTACAGAAATGGAAAAGGTAGCACACCTGTTGCCTGCAAAGGCTAGGGAAGATATCCTTAACATCAATACGGACAGAGATTTTGCTGATACGGGGATCTTTGCTAACAAACATGGCATGATCCAAACAATCAGATTTGCGAATAGAGGAACAGACAACATTAGGAGGTGTAACACAGAGATTTGCCTCAGCAGAAGAGCTATTGAAAATTGAGCCCTTCACACTTGATTGCCTGCTAACTTCCTCCTGCTTTGTCAAAGGAGGAAGGCCTCCTTGCACCTTTGTTTCTACTCCTCTACAATATGACAGAATATGGAAAAAAAATCCAAGATGGAGGACCACCATTTAATTATCTCTTCCTTCTCATCCTAAAGTTGGCTACGTTCATGAATTATGTCCTAAAAGCATATTGTTCCTCCAATTCCTATGCATGCAATGCGTGATTTGAAGAAACTACGAAACGAGGTTTGAGAAATCTACAAACCTGAATTCTAGTAAGTCCAAGATAGTAAGGGTCACCCCGTGATTGTAGAAGCTTCAATTTCAGAATGCATCCAACGATGGATTGAGAACCCAATGACTCCATTTCTGCCAGAAAGGAACCTGTCCTATCTACAGCATCCTCCTTTACTCTAGAATACTTCCAAGTTTTCAGCAATCCTCCCTTAGATGAATCATTTGCTGCAGCAGAATGATACGAAAAATCATAGAAATCGTTTTTCTTCCCTTGGTTCAACTGATCGGGCGATCTGTTTCAGCTCCAGGCGATTGTTCCCTGATATCTTTCATCATGCGACTCTATCATAGACATTGAAATCTGATATGTCATTCAGGGGACAGTTAAATCAATGCACTGCAACATAAATCATATACTTCCACATTAGGCCATTCCATTAGACAAAATCACACCTCATTTTCTGTAAACATGATATTTTCAGTGTGCAAATAAGCATCCGAAAGAAGTCATGAAGCTTTCCGTATTTCTCCATAGAAAATAGGGTTGTTATCAAGTGTCATTTCATTCAAATGTGTGTCCTTATCTGAAGCCCTGCTCAGCAAAAGCCTTCCTCTTGTATGCTTCTTATTAACAATGCACTTTGCTTCTGCCCTTGGTACTTCCTTGGATTTGCTTGTGATCTTATTTACATCTGCTTCTTCCTGCTCAGAATGGTCTTCTGATGTAGAAATATGTGAAGAAACTGGCTTAGATTTAGAATTAGCACCAGAACTGCTAGACTTTTTAGACTGCACTGACAATATTTCCAGCAGCGAAAACCTTTGAAAGCCTTTGAAAGGGGGTGAGTTCTTGAAAAGAACAGATAAAAAACTCTACGAAGTAGTGAGCTGAGATGCATATAAGAACATAGTTCTTATGGAAGCGTTGTTAAACCATGTACCTGTTTTCAAAATGCACTGAAATGCCCTAAATCTGCAAACATGGCTTCTACGCCTGATTACAGAGCTCATCATATTCCCAAGTCTGCCAGAGGAACTGCCGGATCTCCTATCCCGAAGCTGCCAAAGGAACTGCCGGATCTCCTATCCTATAGACGCCGGTTTGCCGATTCGAACACAGGCGACTGGGCTGGACCACCAACAGAGGCGACCGCCAATTTACAGGGAAGAGCCAGTTTTTAGCAGTTTCCAGCATATTTTAGAAATATTCTAGCATATACTTAGAATATGCTGAAAACCCACATGAACAAGGGTTTACCCCCCCTAGGGGCAACCCAAAAAGCAAAGCTAACAATGGAAAATAGAACTTAGCATGCATCAAAAGAATAAAAAAGCCAAACTAATAAATGGTCTATAATATATCTAAATAGAAACTCGCACCTGGGACATTGGGCACACAGCCGAATCAAAAGCAAGCAGAATCAAAAGCCGAATTGCACCTTAATCAAAAGCTCTAAAACGTGGTCTGGATCAAGGAGGATTCGAACCCTGGAATCTGCAACAAGAGGTGGAGGACCCAACCAAACGGCCATCAAACATCAAACAGAATTATAAATTGCATTTCCAATTAACATGTCTCGTAGTGATACCAACAGTTAACAGAAAGACCTTGTGCGAATCACTGCAACAGCAAAATAAGAAGAAACTGATGGTTCGCAGGAACCCTTGCTTATATAAAGATGGAATCAGCTAAACTAAGAAGCTTCTAAATCTTAAAAGGAAATACTGAATCTGAAGCTGGCATCCGAAATCAAGAGCAGCTTAGTCTGCCGTAGAAAAGCCAAACGATCTGAACAATAGAAGATTAAGGCACTCTGGTAAGGCTGAAAAAAATAATGGAAAAGCAATACCTTAAGATGTTTTGCCTATAGATAACGCAAGGTGGGATCAAGCACAAAAAGGGATAGGAAACGGTGCAGAAGAAAGTTAGATCAAGCAACCAAACCTGACGGATTAGACGGATTAGATGGAACTAAGGACAAAAGAAAATTGTTGTGATCAGGTCATGGCCCTAAACATGCAAAACATCTCAGGACCTGAAACGAAATACCTTTTTGTTGCTCAGAAACTCATTGGAACTCCAAAAATACCCAATTTTGTCGGATCTGTCGAGTATGCAATGGCGAAATATGATACCAGATCCGAATGGACACCGGATCCCGCCAGGAAACTTGCAAGAAAACCCCAGCTTTTCTTTAGACAGGACGCCAGAACTTCCTCAAGATGAATCTGCAGCAAACTCAAGAAAAAACTAAGAATCGGGCGGAACAGACCAAGTTTAAAAGGTAGACCAATCCAGAAACACTAGAAAGCCCTGAAAGCCTTGAGTAAACCGCCTAAAGAGAGGGGCACCGTCAAACACAAAAACCTAATAACCACAAGAAGACGGTGTCCTTGAAAGCACCAAAAACGCTGCCGATTGTAGAACCGTTGGAGGCCTAAGTCTGGCTGTTGGAGAGCTCACAGAGAAATCCTTCCATTCACGAATCCAGAGAAGATTATGCAATATTATTCAAAGACAAGATTATGCAATATTATTCTGGAAGGTAGGAAATCTGATGGACGAGGAAGAGGAAGACTGTGAAGGACAAACTTGTGGAGCCAGAAATGAGCAGAATAGAAAGGAGCTCAAGAGAACGTCTCCTCATTTCTGGCTCCACAAGTCTCTTTCATTCTTTCTAGAATTTCTCCTACCAGTAGCAACTCAACTGGACCTTTTTCTACCTATGGCATGCTTTCGATCCATTGCAGGTTTGCATAATTTTGATATGGTGGGAGGTTTTGGCATGCTCTGGGCCTAGTTTGCGCTTCAAACTAAAGGCCGGTTAGCTGCTTGTTGGATTTTCTATTTCGTTGGTTGGAGTTTTTCTTCTTAAGGTTCTGTTCTGGGCAGGTTAATTGCTTGTTTGTTTTGATTTCACTCATGTTTAATTTGCATGTTTTCATCTTGCTTTTCCAAATCGTCTGTATCCTCTTTGGCATGGATTTTTCCCTTGTATTGTGTCAGAGTTATGTCCGTTCAATGGATCTCCTGAACTCTGCATGTTTATTATTTTTTCACTCTAATCCAGTTCGGCTGTGCCATAGCCGAATCCAGTTTCCAGCCCATGCTGGCCCCCTTTTACCTCTATTATGTATCATCTTGTTTTTGTGGTCTGCCTTCTATGCATCTTGTTCGACATGATCTAGGCTGTAGCTTGTATTGCTTCAAGGTTTCTCAATTGATTTTTGGCATATCCGACCCACTGGGGTTTGCCCTGGCTAATCATCTTCTGAAGCAATCTTGCCGTGCTAGGTGTTTTTTCGTCGATTTTTATGCTCAGAGACTTATTGATATTCATTTGGCCTGTTTCTGGGTTCTAATCTCTTCCTGGAGTGTTTTTTATTTTGAACCCACAGCCAGGAGTGCCGTCCCAGTCGATCTATGGATGTACTCCATCTTGGAGCAGATCAATGGCTGATTTTTGTACCCTGGATCCAGCTAGTTGCAGATTTACTTGCGAATCAAATAGGGCAGTTTTGTGGCTTGCTGCATAAGTTTTCAAGCAACTATCGATTGGAGGATTTCGACCTTTGAAGATTCGTGGGATTCGCTCTGACTGATGGTGGCCAGGTTTGATCTGATTCTTGTTTGGTTCGATTTTGGTCAGTTGATTCTGTGTGGCCTATCCCCTGCCATGTTCGCCTGACAGCATTTCTTTGGACTGTTTTACTTTTCCCTATTGGCTCAGCCTACCCAGATCTATCTTCTGCCTTGTTTTCTTCATTTGATTCTGGCTTTTTTCTTTCTCTGAAACCCACCGCCTTACAGCCTTCCGCCTTCCGTCGCCGCCTCTAGTTCTGTGGAAGGCATCTGCCTTGCGTGGCAGGGCCACGTGGCGGCACCATTTACAGCCCGGATCATCCGAAAACAGCCCGCATTTCCTGCTACGATGATGGCTACCTGTGCCATTGCTAGTGAGCCCCAGTATTCTTGTGCTCACTCTTTGTTTCTACGTTTTTAACCTTCAAGGGTTATTTCATGATTTTTTACCTCTGAATTATTAAATCTTCCTAGACCCTTGGCATTTTAATTGCTTATATCTTGTTGCTCCCTAGTCCAGAGTGCCCCACAACGTTTCCTTGTCTTGCAGTAGATTGACTAGTCATTAGTGCCTACAGTAGTTGTTGTGCGATCGTTCTCAGTTCCATGGCTTCTCTACCTTTGTGATATATGTACGATTTGACTTAGAAAAGGTTGCAGTGCATTTTATTTTCGATAGATGGTTTTGGCTAAGGTTGAGTTTTTCTATGAAGCTTGGTTTTATTCCATCTTGTGTATGTGTGTCTAGTGGTTTTTTAGCTTTATTATCTATTGGTAGATCGCTTTGAGTTTTCCATAGTTGATCTAGGATTAGTTGGGCGCTATTTGAACATGTAAATGGTGACTCACATCATCAATCCGTCCATTACGTTCCTTGCCCCTTCTCACTTCTCTTCTATTCCCTTCTCACTTCTCCCTCTATTCCTTGTCCTATGTTCCCATTTGTTTTTTTTTTTTGCTCCTAGAGTTAGTTCTTGGTCGTTATTTTTCATGTCATTCGTTGTAGTCTATCCTTTATATTGCTTCCTGTTTTTAAAATTATAAGCTTAATTATGCAGGGTGCCACACTCCAAGGGTCGCCTTCCTTCCTGGCCAACCTCCTCGTTTTGGCACATTGTGTATTTCCCGACATGCGGCGGTCTCTTTTCAATGCATCTATGATGTCCCCTTTTTTATTTTATTTTTATTTTTATTTTTATTTTTTCTTTCATGTTACTGTGTCCTCACATTGGCAAGTTCAATGCCCCTTTGGTACGCACCTAATTTCATATTTACAAGAATTGTGTATCTCGTTTGTCAAGTTCGTAGTGATTGGGGATTTTCTCGTCTTTCATTCTTATCTGGTGACTCTTTTATTTAGTCTCTATATAGACAGGTTGTTCCAGGGAAATGATCATGCTAACATCAAATCATTTCTTCCCCACGAAATGCTTCGACGAGATGTTTTTTACTCGGGGTTGTGTTTATCCAAGGTGCCTCATTCTTGACATGCAAGATTCCCGTTGATGGTAAGACTTTAAAGGTATGTTTATCTTTGCATGGCACCTTCGTGTATGCATGGACCTTTTGGAGAGGTTGTAAGGTGTTGACCTTACATTAGCAGGGATATGATTAGGTTGCCACTTGTTGACCATACATTGGGTTGCTATGGGTTGATGCTGGTTGTTGATATGTTGTTTGGCTCATTTTAAGATGCGTTGGTCGTCCCATGAGAGTGGTTGTTGGTTTCGCTAGATATTTTGCAGGTTCATTTCAAGTTTGTGCATCTAATGTTTACGGGTTACATTGCACGTGTTTGGGCATCATTATCAATCCAGAACTGGCAAGAGGTTTCTCTATGGTATAGATTTTGTATTTCCTAACGTTGTGGCGAATTTTTAAGGGGCGCATTATGTTCATTTCTAGCATTCCCCCCCTTATTTCCCTTCTCGTTTTGGTTGCATGCTTGGGCTTGTTTCTAGTGTTGCAATAGCCTCGGCTTCTCCTAGTTCTTAGTCATGCTTCATTTCCATTCTGGCGGCTGCTTATGGTCAGTTGTCGTGTTGTTTTATTGTAACTGGTTGGGGGTATTTCTAGATGCCCACAGTTGTTCCATCTTTTTGGTCAGTACAGATTAGAGTTGAGATATGCGTAACTATTGGGGCTTGATTTCTTTTCCTTTGTTCTAAGTCCATTTTTCTATTGTTTCATGCTTTTGCTATATATATTGGATTGAGCATGTTTGCATAGATGTAGGTCTCTCCGGTTGCAACCTTAGTTGTGATTTTATTTTGGGCTCCGCATCGTTGGCACACATGCCTCAAATTGCATTTTTCTATTTTCGATTGTTATGACAAGATTAATGTGTAGTATTCATTCCTTGTTTAGTCCTTTTTGCTTGTTTGGGATTCATCTTTGGTTTTGCTTTGTTTTTTAAGGTTGTTTTGTGTCTATGCGTGCGTGCTTAATTTAGAGTCGCAAGAGTTTTTTATTTTATTTGTTCTGTTCATTTCTAGTATATCCATTTTCTAGTATCCCACTTTGACCTTTTCTATTTTTGCACCACTGATGAGAGTTTCTTTGTTCCAGCTGCTTTTTTGGTTTCGTTTTTCCTTCGGCTCATCTTTGGTTCCTTTGCGCTATTATTCTATTAGGTTCTATAGGTCGCATTGTTGCAATTTTTGTTAGAAGTTTGATCCCGGTCTTATTTTTTCCATTTCTTGACATGTCACTATCCCGCTATGTTCTTTGCTTTGTTTCCTATTCTCGATTCCGTTATCTATCTTATTTCTCCATTTTTTGACATGTTCGCAGCCTCACTATGTTCTTTTGCTTTGTTCCCTATTCTTAATTCCTCCATCTATCTTGCTTGCTTTTGTCATCAGGTTTCTCTTTCACTTGCTAATCCCCTTCGTCTCTTCCTTTATGTTCAGTTCTATCATAGATATCTCGTCCCATTCAACCGTTTTTGCATTACTGGTCCCAGTTGTTCTGTGGCTTCTTTTACTCCATGTATCTTGTGATGTGCCCTTCGTCTATTTTTCATTCCTCTATATCTTCCAGTAGCTGTGCTTTGTACATCTATTCTTGATCCCATTTTTTTCGTCCACTTCATTTGCTTCGTTTTTTCTAATGTTGCTCTAAGGTCCTATATAGTTCTCGAGCTTTATTTCTTTTTGTATGCGTAGGTCAGTGCACAGTCCTTTCTCTTATGTTCTCAGTTGTTTCTCATGATTGCCTTTGAGGGCGTATGCAATGTCTTTGCGGGCTTATTAATGCCTTTGCGGGCTTATTAGACATTTGCATTGTGCGACCTTAGCCCATTTGTTTCTATGTTCTAGGTTGTTCCTTGAGCATTCCTTCATTTGTTCCTATGTTCCATGTTGTCCTTCTGTTTGCATTTTTTGGTCACGTTGGTTCGGTTACTTTTATTGCTCTCTGGGCCACAGTGTGTTCTTTTGCTGCTACCTTATTTGTTGGACCATTACTTTCTGTTCTTATCGTTCATGTTGGATAGGCCGTTATGTACATCTTGCATCCTCGGAAACTTGCTATTAGATGTTCACGTGCTCCTTTGCTTCACAAAGTGGCATTTCTCTTGGTCTTTCGGTTGTCTCCTTTACGAGTGTGCACGCCCTCCTTAGGCCTTTATGTATGTGGATTGTCTTTCTTGTTCCTTGCATGTTCGTCATGTTTTTTGTTATCTCATTCTGATTCCTTTGTTTCCTATTCGTTCATTTGTTACTATGTTCCATGTTGTTTCGTAGAATTGTTCTACTTGAGATGTTTGGTCACGTTAATTCATCACTTTCGTTGCTCTATTGGCCACATTATGTTCTTTTGCGGATATTATTTTGTCCAATATTTTATTATCTTATCATTCATGCTGGATAGGTCCCTTTGTATGTCTTACAGCCCCATGAACTTGTTTTAGATATTCGTGTGCTCCTTTTAGATATTTTTGCACCCGTTGTTCTCGGCTCATTTTACCTGATTTGGCCATTAGCCCTATTAATCTCTACAGTCTCACTTGCCTCATGATTTCGGACTTTCTCATTTTGTTTTGCTCTTCAGGCCTGCGTATTGCTTCATTATGGCGTGTTCACACTGTTTTACGTATTCATATTGCTCGACATCTATTTTTGTCTATGTCATAGTTATCTTATCCCTTATGTATTTGGCCTATTATTGGCCCATTTACCCTATCGCTCTAGCTATTATTGTGCACTTTCATATGTCAATTCCAGGTCTCCCTCTGTGCCTTGCATGCTCCTTCTGATCCTTGAGTTCTTTTATCTTGTTAGCCTCTTCTATTTTTTCTATTTTTTCGGTACAGTCTGGTCTTATTAAATCTTGACTCATTTGCTCAGTTGTTTCGTAGGTAATCTAGTATATAGCAATTTCTTCGCTTATCTCTTTGATTGAGATTTCATCTCTCTTGCCCTCATTGTTTTTGGCATTTTTCCAAAAGATTGGTCCCTTTAGATGGTCGTTAGGATATTCGTTATGTTTGTTTGTAAGGTTCTTACTCTTTGTCCCATTAATCCTATAGCTTTCGTACGCAATTTGATCTATTTAGCATGTTTGCGTATATTATCCAATTGCGCATTATGGTTTGCGTGCATTTCATCTGTCTTGCTTACCTGCTATATTTAGATTTTGGAGGTTGTTGGATGCAATGGTGCATATGTACATGCAAAGCATTATCTTGTATTATGTCTTTATGTTTTTTGGTGTTTTCCTTGCTCCGTGGACGATAAAATCATATTCTATTCTATTCTTGTCAATTTTTTCGTTAGGTTTGTAGCTTGTTTCTAGTTCCTTTTTTATTATTTTTCTATTTCTTCTTTTTGCTCCTTTAATCCCGTTAACTCATGTGCATCATGCCCTTTCTGTTTTTGCGTCTAGTTGCCTTGTTTTTTCTCAGTTTGTTGCCTTACTTCTTTTACCCGGTTGACTCCATTAGTTCATTCAGTCCATCAGCCCTTCGATTTATCTTTGGCTTATTTGCACTATTGTGTTAAGCTATTCCTTCTCGACTGCATCGCTTTCTCTTATATATTTACCAGGTCTCCGAAGTGAAGTGGTGTTCTCATTGAGCTTTGTAAAACATTGAGTACAAATGGATCCCTCACTAGGGATAGACAAATTTGGAAATATGAACTTTAAATGCTCAAAACTAGACAATCATCGAGAGCATGATGATCTTGAAGAATACAACATAAAAGATGGTTTTATCTCGCCACTTGGTCGATGCAAAGGTGAGAAGACCCGGTGGATCAAGCTCCTCATTGGAAAGAAAGAACCACGCCTTCTTAGGTTTTGAGGAAACCCAAGCAAATAGTTGAAGCACGACCCCCACGACATGGCAACCATAAGACCTTAAACAATCCCCGGAATCAAGGCTGAAAGAAAAATAACCCGTCAATGAGTTAGATGCCCTAGGCAAAAAAGACTCCTGAGGCTCCGGGGCCCGCCGAGAAAAAAACAACGGCCGAATTAATCGGGAACCGTCCGCTGGATGACCATCAGCGGAAAAAAACCGATTAGTGCTGCCCCCGAGGCTGTGCGCCACCACGAAAAACAATAAATATGATCTCGAGGGCAACAACGCCCTTACCGAGAGAAAACATGAATAATAAAATATTGACTGAGAGGCCACAATGCCACACCGAGAGAAAACATGAATGACTAAATAAAATACTTGCCACGCTAAGAAAAATAACAAGAAATCATATCCCTAAAGGCCATAACCACGTCGAGAAAGAACAAATGATGATAAGAAAGTCTCGGAGGCTTTACGTGAGCCACACCGAGAAACATGAAAAATAAAGAACATATGCACTTCCAAAAAAGATAGAAAGGAGGCATGGAGGATGTCAGGGGCTGTAAGGTGACTCGAGAAGTAAAGAAGATTAGACAGACATAGACTAAAAAGAAAAGGAGCAACTTTAACAAAGGAACGTTGAAAAACGAGAAGTCGGGTGAAGAAATGAAACAAGCTCAAATATATCGAGGAGAGGGGCGAAACTTGTGGAGCCAAAATGAGCGTAATAGAAAAGGAGTTTTCAAGAGAAAGGCTGGAAATGAGGAAGAAGGCGTATAAATAGGAGAGAGCAAGATAGGGCGTCCCCCATCCAGGAATGTCGATTCTATTGCTATTGCAATAGAATCGTGGCATTCTTGTTGTCAAATGCTTCCTAGAAAGAGCATCCGCAACAACATTGAGCTTTCCTGACTTATAAATTATCTCGAAGTCATATTCTTCGAGGAATTCCATCCATCTCCTTTGCCTCAAATTGAGGAGTGGTTGTGTAAATATATATTGAAGGCTTTGATGGTCCGTATCTAGCTAGAATCTTCTTTCCAATAGATAGTGCCTCCAAATTCTTAACGCTCTTACTATAGCCAGGAGTTCCCGATCATGCGTTGGGTATCGCTACTCTGCTTCATTCAACTTCTTCGAATCATAAGCCACTACTCTTTCCTCCTGCATGAGGACTGCACCTGTTGCTATCCTGCTAGCGTCTGTCGCCACAAGCTTGTCTTTGGCCAGATCTGGCAAAACCAACACTGGCGCGGTTGTCAATGCTTCCTTCAATGTGTCAAATGCTTTCTGGGCCGTACTTTGCCAATGAGTTGCCCAATCCTTTATCTTCCCGGCTTTTGTGAGATCAGTCAATGGCGCTGCTACCTTGCCAAGTTCTTAACAAATCTTCTATAATAGCCTGCTAGGCCTAGGAAGCTCCTTACTTCATGCGTGTTTTTCGGTTTTAGATTGCCGCCAATCAATCCGCGGCTTATCTTAGCGGATCCGTGGAAATACCTTCTGCTGTGATCACATGCCCTAGATATTCCACTCTTTCCGTCGCGAAGTGGCACTTGGATAACTTCCCGAAGAGTTGATGCCTTCTTAGCTTTTCAAGCACCTTCCTCAAATGTTGGACATGCTCTTCCATGGATTTGCTATAAACCAGGATGTCGTCGAAGAAGACTATAATGAAAGAATCCAGGAACTCATGAAAGACGTCGTTCATAAGCCTCATGAAAGTTGCCGGGGCATTGGACAATCTAAAGGGCATTACTGTAAACTCATAGTGTCCATATCTTGTCCTGAACACTGTCTTTTCTCAAGTCTATCTTGGAGAAGATTTTCGCCCCCTGCAACTGATCCATGAGATCGTCTGATCTAGGCAAGGCATACTTATTCTTAATGGTGTGCTTATTTAGCGGACGGATGTCGATGCACATCCTAAGGCTCCCATCCTTCTTCTTCACAAAAGAATAGGGCTCAAAAGGAGAGAGACACTAGGTCTTATGAACCCTAGGTCTAGCTATTCTTGCAGCTGTCTCTTTAGCTCTGTCAACTCTTCGGTTGACATTTTATAAGGTGCCTCGCTTGTTGGCTTCGTCCCTGGCTCAAGTGCTATTTCACACTCGACTTCTCTGTAGGGCGGAAGCTGCTTAATCTCATCAGGAAACAAGTCATGAAATTCCTTCACTAACTTTGCTATCGGCTTTGGGAGCTTGCTCAATGCCTTGGCCTCCTTCTCTTTCCTTGTCTCTTGGTCGTCGAGCTCAAGTTTAAGGAGATAGACCACTTGCTCCTTCCTTATGCACTTCGCGCCCGTCTTAATGCCGCGTGGCATTATGACCGGGGCATTTATGACAGGTGCATTTATGACATGGCATTTATGCCATGGGCCCCGTGATTAGATCGCCGCGTCATCATGATGGGCATTTATGGCGGGCGTATTTATGACACGGATGCCTACTTAAGTCCATTATGCACATTTTGCCACTACAGTTTCCTTGTGCCTTCGAGTAATCGAGCGCCTTCGAAAAAATTTCAGCGCCTTCGCGAAACTTTCTGCACCAACATGTCTCGATCAACCCTCCTTAAAGAAGGTATTTCCCGCGCTTTTTTTTAGTACTAGTCAATTCACACCATTAGCATCTTAGATTTTCAATCAAAAGAGCTTGACAGGATCGCGACCGCGATGCTGTCGATCTCTGTCTGTATAAGTTTAAGGTTTATAGTGCTCTCAGAAACCGCGGCCGCGATTTCTGAGAGTGGTTTATTAATAACATGTAGCGTTTAGTTATCTCAAGGATCGCCGCCGCGATTGTTGAGAACAAACACAGGGACATTCTTGTTTGCATTGCTTAGGATCGCGGTCGCGTTCCTTGGAAGCACTTTTGTTTTAATATGTTTGCTTACCTATATCTGTATACGTTTGAGGTTTCAAGTGCCCTCACTAATTGGGGCCACGATTTCGCTGAGGGGTTTATTTATAACAAGTAGCATATAGTTGTCTAAAAGATCGCGGTCGCATTTCTTGGAGGCACTTTTGTATTAAGATGTTTGTTAGCTTAAATTTAGCTAAACGTAAAAGCCATGGCGATGTCCTTAACCTTTTTAATGATCTTCATGCAGCACTTGACCTCGTTCGAGGGCCAAACGTTGAACCCATGCGCATAGTAACTCCCGACAAAACTTTTAGAGAAAATGGCAAGGCCTAAGTGTGAAGAAGAAGAAGAAATTCACAAAGAAGTCCCTAACGGTGCAGACGTGCCGGACCTCACAATAACTCAGAAGACCGATCTGAGTAAAATGGTCGAGATCCTGGATCAGTTAGATCAGAAAGGCTTTGAACAGAGGCTACAGGAAACTCGCATGCTCCAGAGATTTTAGCTCAATTTGTGGTGCAATTGTATAAAGTTTTACCAAATTTTTAAATGGCGTTGGCAGAATAATATGAGGAAGCAACGGCTGAACTTGTACCATGGAAGTGAGATAAGACATGAAGGACCTAAATAAATTATGTATATTTTTCTACCATAGTTGAGATTATGGCTGCCTCTTCTTTTCCTTTGAAAGGAATGTCAACATTCAATTCTTTTTTGTATGAGCTATGTACTACATAGTATGCTTTTTTTTAGAGCTAGGAACACACTTTGACTTGTGTTGCATATAATTGTTTTATTCTAAAGTTCTGGGCCTTGGATTGACATGTCTCTCCTATGCTGCCAAAGCAAACGTTATTAAAGAGTACAGAACATTGAACCTCTTGAATCCCAGCATGGAGAGCAAGGATCTTTTGCTGGCCACTTGCAAGGAAATTAACATTCGAGATGAGGATTGAGGCGAGAATTATTGGGTAAATTAGGAAGCGGCAAAGGAGAATTCATATCCTGCGCAAAAGAAGCAGCAAAAGCACCACCTACCACTTTCTTGGCTGACGAACGTGTTTCAGAAGCTGGCGAACTAGGATTTGCCATGGTGGCCGAAACTGGGAGCCGTATATTTAGTAGGGAGCGTCACAATGGTATCAGAGCAATGTTCTTGGTTGACCAGGAACTAGCACTGACTATATCCCTGAAAATAGTCTAACAGGCCTAATAGGGTGTGAAATAGAAATTTCCACCATGGAACCTCGAAAATAGGAGAAAAATTTTCTCTTAGGTAGTGGGTCTGTAAGAATAGGCTAAGTGTTAGATGAGGAAAAAGGATGAGTCAAATTAATATTCTAGTAAAATTGGAGTGGAAATTATGCATCAGCATCGAATTTCACCTAAAATGGGTCGAAGAATCATGCCAATCCGAGACCTGGGTGAAAAACGGTGCAAATTCATAATTAACACTTCAAACCATTAGGAAAAATTCGAAAATTTAGTATAATACAGTATTAAGTACATATTAATAATTAGGTATATTGGAGTATTTAATAAGGGGGGCTAATTATTAGACCTATTAATGGTAGGAGAATATTCCCTAGAGCATCTTCCTTTTTAAAATACCTTTTTGCCACCTCATTTCCCCCCAACCTTGCCTACAACCTTCTCTCTCTTGATCAGCCTTACGTCATCAGTTTCCCTAACTGTAAGACATGGCGAGGACCAAATGCACCATGAGGAAAGTTGGCCCAAGGCGCTCCCCTTCGATGGCGGCAGCAGCAGCTGGAGGACATGAAAAACAGATCCTAGAGCACCTCCGGCCGAGGCCAGAGGAGGAGTCTTCTTCGACGGACGAAACCTTCCATGCATCGCAAGAGGGAGCCCTGGGAGTAGAAACTAGTAGGGAGGAACAACAAATCGACGAGACCCGTCACCTTGGCCCCCTGTCCGACCAGGAGGGGAGGAGCACGGGGAGACAGCGGCAGCAGCGCAGACCAAGACCAACAAAGAAAGCAGCTAGGACCAAGACCAACCCAGTAGGCCCCGCAAGACCAGCCCCTTCTTCAAGCAAGAAGAAGGGGAAGGAGAAAGTGAAGGAGTGGCCGGAGGAGACAAATGGCCCAGAAGAAAAAGGAGAGGGAGGAGAAGGAGAAGGAGAAGGAGCCGAGGAAGAGGGCGTAGGGAGAGATAGGCCATGGGGAACAAAGTGTCCACAAGAACCTAGCCCACGCCGAGGTGGGATGAACCTGGCGAGGAGGGAAGTAGTTGAAGAGGAGGAAGATGAAGAGGAAGAAGCCTGGGCAGTCGGATGAGCCCGGAAGACGGTACGCCGGGAGTCTTATTTGGACTCCAATGCATGCCCACCCCTGCGGCCCAAGCCACCCCAAGGTAGTGAAGAAGCAAAAAGGTGGGCGAAGCGGAATTCATCCTTTGCCGTGATCACCGTGAGTTCAAGCCGTCGTATGGAGGTGTACGGGTGAGTACCCGCCGCGTTGGACCCGAGGTACAATGATTGTCTTGCAAGCGTAACGCATGTATACGTGAAGGGGGGGCGTCAAGAACCAGCCCAAGCCCCGCCACCCGTGCCGGAGAAGTCGAAGAAGGTCCACCATGGACCCTAAACCCAGCACTGTAGGAGTTTTTGGAGACAGGCACTTTGCCGGTGCACTAATCTCCGGATCAGGAAAAGCGGCGTTTGGCGGCTCCTCCGGGGAGGTGATCTGGGGAGTTCCCACGGATTATAGGGTCACACCTCTAACCACCGGGCCTGCTGCGAGGGTAGCGGCGGAGCTGATCCAGCTCTTGAAGAAGGGAATCTCGCTATCCACGCCAAGCGCTAACCGCTATAGCGAAGGACACGCACTTGGCGGAGAATTGTTAGCCTAAAACCTGGAATTTTAGTCTAACCTCAAGGGAGCTCAAACAAATTGGTTAGGACCTCCAGATCACTTAGGGTGATCAATCCTCAACATATGAAGCGAGAAAAATCATTTTGAAATAATGGTTTCTTCAAAATCACTAGAGTCCCTGAAACTGAAAAAACTGTCAGAGCAAAAATTGGTTTTGCAGACACACCTTGTGAGATTTTCGAGATGTGATTGGTGGTATAGATGATCATCAAAATGAGGGAGGCCCATGGTGAAGATTTGACTTGATTTGAATAGGGAAAGGCTGAGAAAAATCTAGGTCAAAGTCGGGTCAAAAAGTTGGCCAGTGCCAAAACAGAGAGCCAAATTTTGCAGATGGAGCTTGATAAGGAATTTTGAGTTGGGATCTGTGCAGGCAACTTCAGAATAGCCCCTAGATCACGTGCATAGGGTTTAAATAGCAAAAGATGTTTTAGTTTTTCTCTGTAAGTAGCCAAAGCCTCGAGAAAAGCATAACTCTTTGTATGCTGGTCATGGAAGAAGTTCTTTTATATGTTTTCTTTGAATGTATAGGTTTCTAATGTTTTTGTGAAGATGGAATGCAACTTCCTAAAGAGAATATAACTTGGAATAAATATTTTTTGGCTTAGCTTTTTTAGTTTTAGCTTTGAAAAAACAATGCAAATTACCAAAGATGAATGTATAATGATGACAATAATTTTCAGGCAAAGACTATGCATTATCATAATATAATAATGTAATACAAAAATTTGATAGTGTCAACTGGCATTACCAAAGCTTAGAATATAATAGTGCTTGAGGGGCGAATTCCAGTGCATGAGCCTCTAGAGAATCTCGGATCTACCAATGAAGCTAAATGAAATGATTATTTGAGTTATGGCAGAAGTGCCTCAATGTCGAACTAGTCTGCAAGGAACCCGAGATCATTCAATTTCGAAAGCGAGCAAAATCACGGTAGAAGCGAGATCAAGATAATAGCGGTCTTTCAAGATCCTGAGAGGTCTATCTCGAGGGGCGTCCCAGATTTGATCTGTATCTTTGGTTTAAGAAGCTGTTCTTCCCACAAAACTAGCTCAGTAGAAGTGATTTAAAAGGCCAAATTTGAGCAATTTCTCCACCCGGATCAAGTGCCACGGAGAGGGTCCCCAAGGTCCCGGAAAAGGTTAGGGAGTTGATCTCGGAGAAAATTGGCCGAGATTCAATCAAATTATGGCGAATTGGCCAAATTTTAGCGACTTCCCTATTTTCTAGGGTTAGAGTCAAAAATTTTACCGAATGTGATATATCCCAATGGCAAAAAGCGAAGTCTGGTGTTTTTTCGTATATAAGGAATAGTGTTGACCCCACTATTAAATTTACGTGCCACCTTGAGAGGGGACACCCGGCCGGTGTGCCCCCGCCACCTATTGCGCGTGGAAAAATTGGGGGAGGGGGGTGACTGAACCATCTTGAGAAATAGAGCGGGGTAGATAGGCTAGAATAGGTTTTATTTTTTTTACACGCATCCCAAGAATCAATTTTGAAGGCCTTCCCAAAAGGGTTTTCAAATTTAAAAAAGGCCAAGTTAGCTCTTTTTTGCCAAGCTTCCCATCTAGAAGGTTTTCAAGTCAAACTGAAACATTTGAATTTTTGTCCATTTTGACCCATGGTCAATGAATATTGCAACATAGGGATGGTGAAAAAGTCATGGGAATAAGATGGGAAAAGGGTGTAAAACAAAGCTATACTAGGGTTTAGGAAGATGAAATGAGAATGAAAAAAGAGTTTTTCTTGCCTTTGAAGTTTTCAAGATCATTAGGGGCAATTCTCAATTGAAGGTAGGATCAATAAAAAATGGGTAGTGAAATGATGGGAAAAGGTCTCAAAAGTGGAAAAAATGGTGAAAGAAAGGTTATAAAAGGTTCATAGGACATAAAAGGGTGGATATGGAATGAAGACAAGATGGGTACCTCTGTAGCACTTGATTTCATCTCCAGATTGTCTCTAATGCTCAAATCATACCTCATAGGTGAAGATATCACGTTTGCTCAAAGCCTAAGGGTCTTCAAACTTCTATAAGGGTCTTCCAAACTTCAAGGCTAGAATAAAACCGCGTTTCATTTCCAAGATGGCCTCCTTATGTGTGTGACTTCAAACTACTAATGAAACTCAAGCAAGCTTCATAAGTTTGAGCTTTGGTAAAACATCTTGTGCTTCCTTGATAATCTTGCTATAGCCTTTGCCTGGTCTTCAAATCAAAGGAAAATGTTAAACAAATGGGAATGTGTCTAAAAGGTGTTTTACCTCAAGGAAAAGATTAGGCTATAAAAAGGGAGATCCCCAATGCCTTCCAAACTTGGTCAAATGTCTTCCAAACTCTAATGGGATCACAATAGCAAAACTTTTCCTTAGAGGAAATATAGATGAAACAAAAAGTTTTTGATAATAGATGCTAGTCCATGTTGCCCAGAGAAATGGGCAACATCTCCTCAAAAGGAAAGAATAGAAATGGTCCCCTCCAGCCCTACAGATGTAAACTTAGGACGAGGATCTTCAAATCTGGAGGCGAGTGAAAGAATGATGTAGAGTAATGAAGTGAGTGGTATGAGTGTGAGATGAACTACTGCTATGGTGGAAATGTGGTGCGAGCATTGTAGGAATGAAAATAAAAGGATAGAAGGCTGAAATGGAATGTAAAGGCAACTTATGTGCGAGATGAAAATGGAGGAAAAGAATGAACACATATGACGATAAATCAAAGTTAGCATGAGTGCCAAGCAAGATGTGGAAAATTATATATGGATAGCACTCTAGAACTCAATGGAGAAACAAGGTCTTATGAAGAATAGGCCCCGGTTTAGAAGGCGGATGGAAATGTTTTTAACAGATGGTCTGTCATGACAACATAGAGCCCCATTAATAGGTAATAATCAAAGTCTTCATCCCTTGTGGTCACATTCTATGACTAAGCGAGAAAAACACAATATTAAACCTCAAAGGAAATATGCTAATCAAAAGAAATATTAAAACCTCGACTTGGAAATTATAAACTAACCTATTCTAGCTAGAACAAATGCTTATATAGAAGTGAAAGAGGCTCAAGCGGGCATCTTTGAGGCCAATATCTTTAAGGTGTTGAATATTAATGGGTTTGGCGGTTCTAATCACATACCAAGATCTACCAACCTATAAGATGAGAGCAACCGGCATCTCCTAAAATCGATGGGGACCTTCCGGGGATTTTCAAACTTTGAAAAGCTTTCCTTCATCTACTGACATTCCACTTTAAAACTAATTCCATAGGTGCAAACTTGTCTTGTAGTTTGTGGTTTGAGGGCAGCACTTGAAAACTGCTGCACTCTTAGCCTTCTTCAGACAAGTTGTAATTCTCTTGCAACAAACCTTTCTTCATCTAATTTTAGCAGAACTTCATGCACATTAGCTTCAAGGCTTGAGAAAACTCCAACTCAAGCTTGAGCTGCCATCCTTAAAGAAGGTATCTCTAACTTCATTTGGGATATGACCTCTACTCCATAAACTAAACTGAAAAGGTGAGGCATTAGTAGCTGCTTTTAGAAGGCAATTCTCTATGAGCCCAAAGAGCATCATATAATTTCAAGTGCCAATCCCTTTGGTTTGGTGGCTGCTTTTCTCATAAAATACCCTTAAGCACTTTGTTAGTAGACCTCGGCTTGGCCATTTTCCTTGAGGATAATAGCTGAGCTTTTCACATGCTTGATCTTGAGGCTTGAAACAAGGAAATTAATAACTTCATTAATAAAAAGTAGAGCCTCTATCGGTCAAAATTTTAAAAGGAATGCGCTAAACAAATATTCTCATGCAAAAATCCATGATGTATGGGCATTGCTTTCCTTAAAGGTGCTTCTTCTGACCACTTAGTGAAACAGTCATGCCAAACAATGTATTCATCTTTGCGGGAGGATGGGGATTGATAGACCCAACATAGTCCAATCCCCAAACTTGAAAATGGACGAGGGAGACAATTCACTAAGAGAGGCGAGGATGCAAAGATTCTTTTGCCAAAGATGCATTTCATTGATGACAATGATCCTAATAATATCCATAACATCTTTAAATAAATGAGGCGGAAAATGTAACCGTGACCTCAATATTTTTCTTGGCGGTTTGTATGCTTTGCAAAATGACCACCACAAACACCTTTTGTGATTTTCAGCAAGTACCGGAGGCGACTTCATCTTCATCAACACATCTTAGAGTACACCATCCCTATTTCCACCTTACAAAATGTCACCACCAAGGTAAAGTCAAACATTTTAACTTAAACTTGTAAGCAGGCTTTTTTGAAATTCAGAGGGTATCTCTTGATACTGGAGGAACCTCCTAATAGGTTGTTGCTAACCTTGAGCTGGTATAGTTGACAAGTCCTGCTCATTTACAATGATTTAGTCATTTCTTCTTCTTGTATCAACTCCTCATGTTCAAAAGGCGGCAGTAAGTATAGACTAGGGTTGTTCAATACATGAATAACCTTTGCCTTTTTAATCATAAGATTGGAAGCCTACAAGCCCACCTATGAAGCTTAGGTTTTCTAATTTCTTACCATACAAAAAGGGCATGGGGTTATTTGCATGTAGATAGTGGTTTGAATTTTTTGTAAAAGATGACCTGTCTCCCATCAAAAGATGAGAGCAGCAGCTCCTTTCTATCTTAGCATACTTCTCTTCGATTTGAGACCATTGTTTGCTTGCAAAAAGCAATAGGTGTCTATCACGCAAAATGGCAACTCCAAAGCCTTTTTGAGTGATAGTTATGTAAACTTTAAAATGGTAATGAAAGTCTGAGTTTTTAAAGAGATATTAGAATGGCAAATAGCCTCTATGATCTGCAAAAAGCTTTTTCACCTCATCGATCCAAACAACGCACCTATATTTGCTTTTCTCTTTTACCAACCCTGACCTACCTCTAGTCAACTTAGAGATAGGACTAATAAAATGAGAGAAATTAGGCACATACACTCCAAGAAAGAGGTCATTCCCATAAATCCCTTGGCTTCTTTAATTGTCCCGGGTGTTTGAAAGGCTGTTTTAAAAGCTATGATCTTCTCTTGCTACTTGGAAGGCCTTTAGCGAAACCTCATGGCCTAAGAGTCGCCTTTGGATGCCAAAAGATGCACTTCTTTGGGTTTAGATTAACTCCAGTTTGTCTGCACAATGTAAATATCCTTGTTAGTTCTGAGAATATGATGATCACTTTGTATCGATTACCTAAGCATAAATCATCAAGATAAACTTCAAATTGCTTTCGAGTCATGTTTGTAAAGACAAGATCCATAGCTCCTACGAGGAATGTAGCGGGGCATTCATTAAGCCAAAAAGGCATCCTTTTCATTGCATAGTTCCCCATGGATAATGAAGGATGTCTTTGAGTGATCTTCCTTTTGATGCTAATCCGATTAAAACCGGAGAAACCATCAAAAATGAGTACATAGACTTGCCGACCAACTTTGCAAAAGTATTTCTTCCAAAAGGCAAAGGGTAAATAATCTTTGGGTAGCTTTATTTTGAGATCTCTATAATCCACACATATTCTTAGAGAACCATTCTTTTTTAACCTGCACAATACAAGAAACCCAAGAAGGGTTCAATGTCAACTATCAAACCTGACTCCACCGCATTTTGAATAATTCCCGGCTGATAAGATCTAAAAGTGAATTAATTCTTCTCAATCTCTTGCATTGGGTTTAGTATCTTCAATGAACTTTTCATCTCAAACTCACAAAATGCTCCTATCGACCCCTTTCAATTACGAATATTCCCCATGCAAAAAACATCCACCCAATCTTCAAAGTACTTAATCATTTTACCTTTGCAATCTTCATCATATAGATCTCCCATTTGGCAAAGTCCCGACGCCACCTCCTTTGTGCACTTCAAGTTCTTTGTGTGATTCCTCTTATGCTAGGGTTGATGGTCAAGATAGGATGGCCCGAGAGAGTTCATCTTCATCTAGGACATTCTTCCTTGATAGCTCCCTCGTGAGAGATGCTCTAGAGTGTTTTCTGCACAAAGACCTCAAAGTTTTGGACCTTGGAATATGATAAATTTCCCAATGATCAAAAAGTTAGCAATTCTCGAGCTTGTGTGTTCAGATCCTCCATATCTTGATGTTTTGTTTGGTATTCTCCCAAAATTGCTTTTGCAAACAAGTTGTGAGTCTCCATAGATAACAATATGGGAATTTCATGAACCTTTGCTTCACGTAGGCCTGCAATGAGGGCCCTATATTCGCTGCATTAGAAGAAATATTAGGATGAATTCTCCCTATTTTTAGTCATCATAACACCCAAGATCCATCCTTGAATAGCGTGGAAAAGCAATCCTAATTTTTTGGACATACCTCCATCAAACCAAAGGTAGGCTTGTTTCTTTTGGATCGGGGAACTCTGCATGAGCAAAGTTGATAACTACGCATTTATATCAACATCTAGACCTAAGCTGTAAACTCCTAACTCTTCTTCCTGCCAAAATATCCCCACATCTATGAATCCAATGTTAGCGAAAGGGTCTGTTTAGTTTTACCGGTTTAATGGAAGTTGCTCCATTTGAAATAGTGCAAATACCTTGAGACCATATAGGCCTAGCATCCAACTTGTTTTCATCCACCTTCTTCCCAATAATAAAACATCATAGATGTTAGCATGGTTAACATTCTCAAAATCAACAACCACAAATGTAGCTAAGACAATGATTCCCCAGACAACGGACACATTTCTCACCACTCCCTTTGGTACCACCTTAGCATTGGAAAAAGGATTTTAGAACAATAAAGTGTTGTCTTCTACTTTGAGATTCAGTGTTTTCATAACATGATAAGGCATGACATTTTGGGAGGGCCTCCATCCAACAAAACCTTATCTAAATGGGAGGTACCTATAGTAGCACTACAAAATAAAAGCACCCTGGATCTTTCCGGTGTGCTTTCGGTGTAAGGCTACGAAATGTTGTTGCAAGTTTACTGTTACAATTTCTCCAACATTTGGGTATTCTTGATAAGCTTTTCCTCGTATGATGGTGCAATCCTTAATAAAGTTAGTAAAATCTCAAGAACCTTGGGTTTTCATAAAGTAATTCAAATTCATCAAGCTCGGAATCTTTACGCTTATACCTTTTGAGCAGGGGGAGCTATATCCCTCGAGGATTTGGCTGAAATGTTACCTTTAGGGAGCTACAATTGGTGGGGCCGAGAACTTGCGATGTACACGAATGGAGCCTAGCATGTTTTGCACAACCATAACATCTTGTTCTTCTTGTTCTTACGCACAAGTCTCAATAAAACTAACATTGGACACTGTTTGCCTTTTTCTTGCTTGCTGCAAGGTAATTCTTGACACTCTGACTTCTCTTCATGACCTATCTCTTTGCAAAAGAACAAACAGGACATTCTCTACCAAAATGGCCCCTTTTGGCATTTAGGACAAGATCTTGCAAACAATTTTCAGCCCCATGATAGGGTTTACCACGGTTGTGCATTGGTATGGCGTATTAGAAGAAAGAGCATTATTACTATTTTTTAACTCCATGAGTTGTTTGGTAAATCTAAAAAAGAGCTCCGGACACCTTACTTATCTCAGATTTCAATCCCTGAAACACGGGGTCTAGTTTGTTTTGGCTTTTTCTTTTTCTGACCAGATACATTGGCGGCAGTAGCATAATGTAAATTCGTTCTTCAATCATGATGAGGAGGGTAGAATGGATCTCGACTTCTTCATCAGGCAAAATAGCTTAGCATTTCTACTAAATCTACAAACTTTACAAATGTCTTATGGATTGAATCTAGCTCACCAAACTTTTGAAGTTTTAATAACTTTCTATAAATCTTAAAGCTGGACATCAAACCTCGATAAAGGAAGTAACCGGATACAAAGTTAGTGGGAAACATGGTTCCTAATACACACCAAGCAAATAAGAGTTAAATCTTTCCACATACCGTTTCACACTTTCACCGTGATTTAATAGAAAAGGAATTAAAGCTCAAAAACAAGATCCCCGGGTGAAGTAGTCTTCTAAACCTTGTGAAACCTTTGTTCCAATTCATCCCGCAGGTACTGTGTGATTCGAAATCAGCGGGATCACGGCCTAAATCACCTTTCATGCATTTGATAAACTTCGACAAGCGGTACCTTTCTTCTTCCATGCTCCTCATAATATTCTTCAAAATTTTCAAGAAATGGTTAGCATTCATGGAAGAATCATATGAGGAAAAGCTTGGTATAGTGAGCTCAAGTGGTAAAGAGCTTGTGGAGGAAAAAGGCCATGAAACATTTGTAACATTTCAGCGTGGGCCGGTGATAGCCACTTTCATGCTTACCCCTACTGGATCACGGTTGACTGTTACCTCGGAGGATTTTCGGCCGAACTCGGCCAGTCTTTCTTGGTGCCATGAGTTCAACTTCGGTGAAAATCCAGGTAGGACCTCCAAAATCTAGCCTAAAACACGGAATTTTAGTCTAACCTCAGGGAGCTCAAACAAATTGGTTGGGACCTCCCGGATCTTAGGGTGATCAATCCTCCCCAACTTTATATGAGCGAGAAAAAATCATTTTGAAATAATGGTTTCTTCAAAATCACTAGAGTCTGACTGAAAAAAGCTGTCGAGCAAAGTGTGGTTTCTGGAGACACACCTTATTGAATTTTCAAGATGTGATTGGTGGTATAGATGATCAACAAGCGATGGTGAAAGGTTGACTTGATTTGAATAGGGGAAAGTTTGAGAAAATCTATGAGTCAAAGTCGGTCAAAAAGTTGGCAGTGCAAAGCAGAGAGCCAAATTTTGAGATGGAGCTTGATAAGGAATTTTGAGTTGCAGGATAATCTGAGGCAACGATCGCCTAGATCACGTGCATGGGTTTAAATAGCAAAAGATGTTTTAGTTTTTTCTCACGTAAGAAGTAGCAAAGCCTCGAGAAAAAGCATAACCTCTTGTAACAGTCATGGAAGAAGTTCTTTTTATATGTTTTCTTTGAATGTATAGGTTTCCCTATGTTTTTTGTGAAGATGGAATGCAACTTCCCTAAGAGAATATAACGGAATAAATATTTTGAAGCAGCTTTTTTAGTTTTAGCTTTGAAAAAAACAATGCGAGAATTACAAAGATGAATGTATAATGATGTGATAATTTTCGAGGCAAAAGACTATGCATTATCTTAATATAACAATGTAATACAAAAATTTGATAGTGTCAACGGGCATTACCAAAGCTTAAGAATATAATAGTGCTTGAGAATTCAGTGCAGCCACGAGGCCTCTAAGAGACGTCTGGATCTACCAATGAAGCTAAATGAAATGATTATTTGAGTTATGTGAAGTGCCTCAATGTCGAACTAATCACCAGGAGACCGGATCATTCAATTCGAGCGAAACGAGCAAAATCACGGTAAATGAGATCAAGATAATAGCGATGCGCCAAGATCCGCGGTCTATCACGAGGGCGATCTGGAATTTGATCTGGCAATCTTTGGTTTCGCTTGTTCTTCCCACAAAACTAGCTTCGGTAGAAGTGATTTAAAGGCCAAATTTGACAATTTCTCACGGATCAAGTGCCCTGAGAAGGGTCCCCAAAGATTCGAGGAAAAGGTTCAGGAGTTGATCTCGGGGAGAAAATTGGCGAGATTCAATCAAATTATAGCGCAATTGTGCGTTGGCAGCTTCCTATTTTTCTAGGGTTCGTCGAAAATTTTGAATGTGATATATCCCACGAGGCAAGCAGTGCAGCGACTTATATAAGAATGTTGACCCCACTATTAATTCAAATTGCCGCGAGGAGGGACACCGGCGGAGTAATGTGCAGCTACGCCTAACGCCACGTGGAAGAGGAGGTGGTAAGAGTGACACAGGTATCTTGAAATGAAGCGGGGTAGATAGGCTAGGAATAGTTTTTATTTTTGGCTTGCGTCGAATCAATTTTTGAAGGTAGCTTCCCAAGGGTTTTTTTCAAAATTTAAAAGAGCCAAGTTAGCTCTTTTGCCAAGCTTCCCATCTAGAAAGGTTTTCAAGTCAAAGCTGAAACATTTGAATTTTGTCCATTTTGACCCATGGTCAATAAGAATATTACAACATAGGGATGGTGAAAAAAGTCATAGAATAAGATGGGAAAAGGGGTGTAAACAGGCTATACTAGGGTTTGAGGAAGATGAAATGAGAATGAAAAAAGAGTTTCTTGCCTTTGAAGTTTTCAAGATCATTGAGGGCAATTCTCCCGTTGAAGGTAGGATCAATAAAAATGGGTAGTGAGAATGATGGGGAAAAGGTCTCAAAGTGGAAAAATGGTGAAAAGAAAGGTTATAAAAGGTTCATAGGACATAAAAAAGGTGGATATGGAATGAAGACAGATGGAGTACCTCTGTAGCACTTGATTTCATCAGTTGTCTCTAATGCTCAAATCCTTACCTCATAGTGAAGATCACGTTTACTCAAAGCCTAAAAGGGTCTTCCAAACTTCTATAAGATCTTCAAAACTTCAAAGGCTAGAATAGAGCAAGTTTCATTTCAAGATGGCCTCATATGTGTGTGACTTCAAACTACCTAATGAAACTGACAGCTTCATAAGTTTGAGCTTTAATTAAAAACTCTTGCTTCCTTGATAATCTTGCTATGTACTGCTGGTCTTCAATCAAAGGAAAATGTTAAACAAATGGGAATGTGTAAAGGTGTTTTACCTCAAGGAAAAAGATTAGGCTATAAAGGAGATCCCCGATGCCTTCAAGCAGTGAATGTAAACTCTAATGGGATCACAATAGCTTGGCTTTTCCTTAGAGGAAATATACGTCGGCTCAAGTTTTTTGATAATAGATGCTAGATCCATGTTGCCCGGAAATGGGTATGATAATCCAGAGACCTAAAGGCCTGGGGTTTTGTAATTATCTTAATAATAAAAATTTTTCAATAGTTAATCTTTTTTCATATATGGGTAAACCCACGTGGTAGGGGGAGACATTTTCCTTGAGAAATCCAAACATAACTTTGACACCCCCTAATAAATCTTTTTTATTTTTATCATTTTTTCTAAGTCCGTTTTTATTCTAAAAGTGAGGGAAATATAAATAGTGTTAGAAAAATATCAAAAAAAATTTAATTTTATACAAAAGAATTGTTTTAAAACGCCTGAAGCACCGTATTATTAAGCAGACATAAAAAGTATCCCCCACCATTGTGCTTAGACCCATATATATGTTCCTTTTTGGGTTGCCCTAAGGGGGCAAACCCGTTTATAGGTTTTTTAGCATATCACAGGTATATGCTAGAATATACCTAAGATATCTTTGGTGGCCCTTGCTAAAACCTCTTGTTGCACATGTAAATGCCCGGTCGCTTGGTGTGTGTAAGTTGGTACATTATGGCTAATTATGGGTTTTCTCTGAATCTCACTTTTAGAGGCGGCTATGGCATCCAGAATAGGAATACGGTAAGCTATGGCATCCGCAGGTTATGGTCGAGCTTTGGGTTCCGATGGCTATAGCAGCCACTCCTTCTGCAGCCCGAAAATAGGCTTTAATGGTATGTTGCCACTTCTTAAATTAATCGTCCAGCTTCGCAGGTTTGAGAGGAACTTGAGATGTTGGAGACGACTTCTGGTGAAACTTTCTTTATTTCTTCTTTCATCCCCTTATCGATCTTGTATATCTTCTTAATGCAGGACAGCATCATCGTTAGCGACATCATATAATGAAGCGGTAATGGGTTTCAATGGCTATCTTTCACTTCTTAGAAGTGAAAATGTCTGCAATTTGGATAAGGCTTGGTGACTCTCTTAGGCTTTTCTTTATTTTCTTTCATCCCTTATCTAATCCTGTACTCAAGATTCCGCTAACCTATAAGATGAGCAACAAAGATCTCCTAAAATCTCATAGGGACCTTCCTGATTTTCAAACTTTGAAAGCTTCCTCATCTCGGCAGATTCCACTTTAAAAACTGTTCCATAGGTGCAAACTTGTCTTGTAGTTTGTGAGAAGGCGACCTTGAAAGTCAGCCAAGACTTAACCTTCTTCAGCCAGTTGTAATTCTCTCAACAAAACGCTTTCTGCATCTAATTTTTAGCGAACTTCATAATTGCTTCAAGGCTTAGAAAAACTCCAAGCTTGAGTGCCATCCTTAAAGAAGGTATCTCTAACTTTCGGGGATAACAAATTTACCCATAAACTGGGAACCGAAAGGTGAGGCATTAGAAGCTCTTAGAAGTAATTCTATAAGCCCCAAGAGCATCAACAATGATCTCAAGTGCCAATCTTTGGTTTTGTAACCTGCTTTCCCAGAAATACCCCTTAAGCACTTTGTTAGTAGATTCCAAATTTTGCCCATTTCCCTTAGAGGATAATAGGTCGAGCTTTTCACATGTTTGATCTTGAGGCTTGAAACAAGGAAATTAATAACTTCATTAATAAAAGTAGAGCCTCTATCACCAAAATTTTAAAAGGAATGCCAAACCTAGAGCAAATATTCTCATGCAAAAATCTAGCAAGATAGTATGGGCATTTGCTTTCCTTAAAGATGCCGCTCACCACTTTAGTGAACAGTCCAGAGCTTCAAATAATGTAATGTCATTGAGGATGGGATTGATAGCCAACATAGTCCAATCCCCAAACTTGAAAATTCGACCAGATGAGACACGTAAAGAGGAGATGCAAGAGATCTTTGCCAAAGATCCGCATTGATGACAAGTCTTTATATTATCATAATAATCTTTAAATAAATGAGGGGAAATAACCGTAGACCTCAATATTTTCAGTGCTTGTGTTCACAGAAATGACCACCACAAACACCTTTGTGATTTTCAAGAAGTACCGTATGCCTTTCATCTTCATCAACACATCTTAAGAGTACACCATCCCTATTTACCTTGCAGCATCAAGATGTCACCAACCAAGGAGTAAGTCAAACATTTTAACTTAAACTTGTAAGTTTGCTTTTTGAAAATCTCAGAGGGTATCTCTTGGATACCGAGGAACCTCCTAATAGGTTGTTGCTAACCCGAAATGGGTGGTATAGTTGATAAGTCTCGCTTCATTTACAAATTAAGGTTAATATTTCTTCTTCTTGTATCAACTCCTCATGTTCAAAGTACAGGTATAGACTTCTGCTGTTCAATACATGAATAACCTTACCTTAAATCATAAGATTTGGAGTTTACAAGCCCACCTATGAAGCTTAGGTTTTTTCTAATTTCTAATTACACAAAAAGGGCGGGGTTCTCACAAGATGATAGTGGCTTGGGGATTTTGTAAAGATGACCCTCGTCTCTATCTATCAAAAGATGAGAGCAAGAAAGATTCTTTCTATCTTAGCATACTTCTCTTCTTTGAGACTATTGTTTGTTTGGTAAAGCAATAGGGTGTCTATCCCAAATAAAAATGGCACCCAAATTTTTAGTGATAGTTATGTAAACTTTAAATGGTAATGAAAGGTCCGAGTTTTTAAAAGTGTAGAATGGCAAATAGCTCTGGCGATCTGGTGAAAAGCTTTTTTCACACTCATCACCCAAACAATGTACCTATATTTGCTTTTTTACTAACTTGACCTACTTAGTCAACTTAGAGATAGGACTAATAAGGTGAGAGAAATTAGGCACATATACCTTAAGAAAGAGGTCATTCCCATAACCCTTTGACTTTTTAATTGTCCCGGTGTTTGAAGTCAGCTTTAAAGCTATGATCTTCTTCGCCTACTTGAAGGCCTTTAGTTAAAACCTCATGGCCTAAGAGCTGGCCTTTGGATGCCAAAAAGATGCACTTTTTGGTTTAGATTAACTCCAGTTTGTCTCACACAATGTAAATATCCTGTTAGCTCAAATATGATCACTTGTATCGCACATAAGCATAAATCATCAAGATAAACTCGAATTGCTCGTAGAGTCATGTTTGCAAAAAAGACAGATCCATAGCTCTCCTCAAATGTAAAGGTAGGGGCATTCATTAAGCCAAAAGGCATCCTTTTCATTGCATAAGTTCCCCATGGAGTAATGAAGGATGTCTTTGGCTGATCTTCCTTTTTGATGCTAATCGATTAAAAACAGAAACCATCCAAAAATGAGTACATAGACTTGCCACCAATTCGTGATAAAGTATTTTCCAAAAAGGCAAAGGGTAACAATCTTTAACAAAAGAGTTTATTTAGATCTCTAAATCCACACATATTCTTAGAGAACCATTCTTTTTAGAATCGCACAATACAAGAAACCCAAGAAGGGGTTCACAATGTCAACTATCAAACCCCGACTCCTCGATTTTGAATAATTCCCGCTGATAAGATCTAAAAAGTGAGGAATTAATTCTTCTCAATCTCTGCATGACAGGGTTTAGTATCTTCACGAACTTTTATCTCAAACTCACAAATGCTCCTATCGACCCCTTTCACTCAATATTCCCATGCAAAACATCCACCCAATCTTCAAAGTACTTAATCATTTTACCTTTGCAATCTTTCATCATATAGATCTCCCATTTGCAAAGTCCTGACATACCTCCTTTGTGCACTTCAAGTTCTTTGTGTGATTCCTCTTATGCTAGGTTGATGGTCAAGATAGGATGAAACCGAGAGAGTTCATCTTCATCTAGGACATCTTCCTTGATAGCTCCCTCGCAGAGATGCTCTAAGAGTGTTTTCCCCGCACAAAGAATCAGCCTCAAAGTTTTTGGACCTTGAATATGATAAATTTCCCAATGATCAAAAAAAAGTTAGCAATTTCGAGCTTGTGTGTTCAGATCCTCCATATCTTGATGTTTTGTTTGGTATTCTCCCAAAATCTGCTTTTGCAAACAAGTTGTGAGTCTCCATAGATAACAATATGGGAAATATTCATGAACCTTGCTTCCTGTAGGCCTGCAATGAGGGCCCTATATTCTGCTGCATTAGAAGAAATATTAGGATGAATTCTCCCTATTTTAGTCATCAGCTTAAGATCTGCATCCTTCAGAATAGCAGCAGAAGAAGCAATCCCTAATTTTTTAGACATACCTCCATCAAACCAAAGGTAGGCCTTGTTTTCTTTTTGGATCCGGGAACTCTACATGAGCAAAGTTGATAACTTCTGCATTTATATCAACATCTAGACCTAAACTGTAAACTCCTAACTCTTCTTCCTGCAAAATATCCACATCTATGAATCTAATGTTAGCAGAAGGGTCAGTTTGGTTTACCAGTTTAATGGAAGTTGCTCCATTTGAAATAGTGCAAATACCTTCAGACCATATAGGCCTAGCATCTACTGTTTTCATCCACCTTCTTCCCAATAATAAATCATAGATGTTAGCATGGTTAACATTCTCAAAATCAACAACCACAAATGTAGCTAAGACAATGATTCCCCCTGTATTAACAGACACATTTCTCACCACTCCCTTTGGTACTACCTTAGCATTGGAAAAGGATTTTAGAACAATAGAAGTGTTGTCTTCTACTTTGAGATTCAAAGTTTTTTCATAACATGATAAGGCATGACATTTAGGGAGGAACCTCCATCCAACAAAACCTTATCTAAATGGGAGGTACCTATAGTAGCACTACAAATAAAAGCACCCTCGATCTTCATTGGTGCTCGTGTAAGGCTACAGAAATGTTGTTGCAAAAAGCAAGCAGCAATTTCTCCAACATTTTGGGTATTCTTGATAAGCTTTTCCCTGTATGATGGTGCAATCCTTAATAAAGTTAGTAAATCTACAAGAACCTTGGAGTTTTTCATAAGTAATTCAAATTCATCAAGCTCAGAATCTTTCTGTTTATACCTTTGAACAGGGGGAGGAGCTATATCCTGAGGATTTGGCTGAAATGTTACCTTAGGAGCTACAATTGGTGGGACAGAACTTGCAGATGTAAATTAATGGAGCCTAGCACGTTTTGCACAACCATAACATCTTGTTCTTTCTTGTTCTTCTCAAGACAAGTCTCAATAAAACTAACATTGGACACCTGTTTACCTTTTTCTTGCTTTGCAAGGTAATTCTTGACACTAAATTCTCTTCATGACCTATCTCTTTGCAAAAAGAACAAACAAATGACATTCTCTACCAAAATGGCCCCTTTTGTGGCATTTAGGACAAGATCTTGCAAAGCAATTTTCAGCCCTATGATAGGGTTTACCACAGTTTGTGCATTCAGGTATGGCAGAGCTAGAAGAAAGAGCATTATTACTATTTTTTAACTCCATGAGTTGTTTATAACTTCTAAAAGAGCTCCAGACACCTTACTTATCTCGATTTCACTTCTAAACCCGAGGGTCTAGCTCTTCAGCCTTTTGGCTTTTTCTTTTCCTTCCGAATCGCATACACAAAGCGAGATTAGCATAATGTAACTTGTGCAAGATCATGATGAGGAGGGTAGAATGGATCTCGACTTCTTCATCGCAAATAGCTTAGCATTTCTACTAAATCTACAGCCTTTTACAAATGTCTTATGGATTGAATCTAGCTCACCAAACTTTTGAAGTTTTAATAACTTTCTAAATCTTAGGCCCGACATCAAACCTCCGATAAAGGAAGCAACCCGATGCAAAGTTGAGTGGGAAACATGGTTCCTATTACACACCAAAGAAATAAGAGTTAAATTTTCCACATACCGTTTCACACTTTCACCGATTTAATAGAAAAAGGAATTAAGCTCAAAACAAGATCCTGGGGTGAAGTAGTCTTACCAAACCTTGACGTAAACCTTTGTTCCAATTCATCCCACTTAGTACCTATTGACAGTTCAAATCCAACCAGATCCGGCCTCATCACCTTTCATGCATTTGATAAACTCAAAGAAACACCGGTACCTTTCTTCTTTCCATGCTCCTCATAATATTCTTCAAAATTTTTCAAGAAATGGTTAGCATTCATGGAAGAATCATAGCAAGGGAAGAAACAGTATAGTGAGCTCAAATTGGTAAGGAGCTTGTGGAGGAAAAAGGCAAAGCGTAAACATTTGTAACATTTGGTCGTGGAACCGGTAGCCACTTTCATGCTTACCCCTACTAGATCCTGGTTGACTGTTACCTCAGTTGCTCAGACAGCTCAGCAGTCTTTTTCTTGGTGCCATGGAGTTCAACTTCCGTGTGAAAATCCCTAGGACCTCCAAAATGTTAGCCTAAAACACCGAATTTTAGTCTAACCTCAAGGGAGCTCAAACAAATTGGTTAGGACCTCCGATCACTTAGGGTGATCAATCCTCAACATATGAAGCGAGAAAATCATTTTGAAATAATGGTTTCTTCAAAATCACTAGAGTCCCCGAACCGAAAACTCCAGCAAAAATTGGTTTGCGTGCACACCTTGTGAGATTTTCAAGATGTGATTGGTGGTATAGATGATCAACAAGCTGGGAAACTCCGATGGTGAAGATTTGACTTGATTTGAATAGGGGGAAGGCCGAAAATCTAGGTCAAAGTCGGTCAAAAAGTTGGCCAAAGCCAAAACAGAGCCAAATTTTGCGATGGAGCTTGATAAGGAATTTTGAGTTGGGATCTCGTGCAAGTAACTTAATAGCCCCTAGATCACGTGCATAGGGTTTAAATAGCAAAAGATGTTTTAGTTTTTCTCTAAGTAGCCAAAGCCTCGAGAAAAGCATAACCACCGTGAATACCATGGAAGAGAAGTTCTTTTATATGTTTTCTTTGAATGTATAGGTTTCTAATGTTTTTTTGTGAAGATGGAATGCAACTTCCTAAAGAGAATATAACTTGGAATAAATATTTTTGGCTTAGCTTTTTAGTTTTAGCTTTGAAAAACAATGCAGAATTACCAAAGATGAATGTATAATGATGACAATAATTTTCCAGTAAAGACTATGCATTATCATAATATAATAATGTAATACAAAAATTTGATAGTGGTCAACCCCGCATTACCAAAGCTTAGAATATAATAGTGCTTGAGGGCTTAATTCCCGTGTCCGTCTCGAGCCTCTAGAGAATCTCAGATCTACCAATGAAGCTAAATGAAATGATTATTTGAGTTGTAACCGAAGTGCCTCAATGTCGAACTAATCACACCTGACAGATCATTCAATTTCGAAAGCGTAACGAAAGCAAAATCTGAAGTAGAGCAGATCAAGATAATAGCAAGCGCCAAGATCACGAGGTCTATCTCTCGAGGGGACGCCCCATTTGATCTCAGAATGCCGGTTTAAGAACCGTTTTCCCAATGAAACTAGTTCTCCCTACAGTGATTTAAGGTCAAATTTGAGCAATTTCACCATCAAAAATTACAGAGGGTCCCTAAGGTCTCGGAAAGGTTCAGAGTTGATCTCGGAGAAAAAATTACGGATTCAATCAAATTATGGCACCCAATTGGTCAATTTAGCAGCTTTCCCTATTTTCTAGGGTTCGTCGAAAATTTTCGAATGTGATATATCCCACGTGCAAAAACGAACGGCAAAATTTTCAGATATAAGGAATAGTGTTGACCCCACTATTAAATTTACGCGTGCCAGAGGGGACACCCACCAGAACCGCCCCCCTGGCCGCCACGTGGAAAAATTGGGGGTGACCTGAACTATGCGTAAATAGACAGGTAGATAGGCTAGAATAGTTTTTTTATTTTTGGCACGATCCCAAGAATCCAATTTTGAAGGCCTTCCCAAGGGTTTTTTTTCAAATTTAAAAGGCCAAGTTAGCTCTTTTTGCCAAGCTTCCCATCTAGAAGGTTTTCAAGTCAAACTCGAAACATTTGAATTTTTGTCCATTTTGACCCATGGTCAATGAATATTGCAACATAGGGATGGTGAAAAGTCATGGGAATAAGATGGGAAAAGGGTGTAAACAGGCTATACTAGGGTTTAGGAAGATGAAATGAGAATGAAAAAAGAGTTTTCTTGCCTTTGAAGTTTTTCAAGATCATTAGGGGGCAATTCTCAATTGAAGGTAGGATCAATAAAAAATGGGTAGTGAAATGATGGGAAAAGGTCTCAAAAGTGGAAAAAATGGTGAAAGAAAGGTTATAAAAGGTTCATAGGACATAAAAGGGTGGATATGGAATGAAGACAAGATGGGTACCTCTCAGAGCACTTGATTTCATCTCGGATTGTCTCTAATGCTCAAATCATACCTCATAGTGAAGATACGTTTGCTCAAAGCCTAAGGGTCTTCCAAACTTCTATAAGGGTCTTCCAAACTTCAAGGCTAGAATAAGAGCACGTTTCATTTCCAAGATGGCCTCCTTATGTGTGTGACTTCAAACTACTAATGAAACTCAAGCAAGCTTCATAAGTTTGAGCTTTGGTAAAACATCTTGTGCTTCCTTGATAATCTTGCTATAGCCTTTGCCTGGTCTTCAAATCAAAGGAAAATGTTAAACAAATGGGAATGTGTCTAAAAGGTGTTTTACCTCAAGGAAAAGATTAGGCTATAAAAGGAGATCCCCAATGCCTTCCAAACTTGGTCAAATGTCTTCCAAACTCTAATGGGATCACAATAGCCTGAAACTTTTCCTTAGAGGAAATATAGATGAAACAAAAGTTTTTTGATAATAGATGCTCGTCCATGTTGCCAGAAATGGGCAACAATAATCCGCAAAGAGAGACCCTAAAGGCCTCAAGTTTTTGTAATTATCTTAATATTAAAAATTTTCAATGTAGTTAATCTTTTTTTCATATATGGGTAAACCCATAAACGTAGTTTGGGCATTTTCAAAAATCCAAGCATAGCACCAAGACTTAATAAATCTTTTTTTTATTTTTATCATTTTTTCTAGAAGTCCGTTTTTTATTCTAAGGCGAAATATAAATGCGTGTTAGAGAAAAATATCAAAAAAAAAAAATTTAATTTTTATACAAAGAAAATTGTTTTTAAAGCATAGCACAAGCACCATGTGTCGCCGACATAAAAAGTATCCCCCACCATTGTGCTTAGACCCATATATATGTTCCTTTTTGGGTTGCCCCTAGGGGGGCAAACCCTCGTTTATGGGGGTTTTTAGCATATCCTAGGTATATGCTAGAATATACCTAAGATATGCTGGTGACTGCTAAAAACCTCTTGTTGCCTGTAAATGCCAGGTCGCGAGTGTCGTTGGGCGGAGGCTGTGCAAACTGGGTAACCGGTTTCTACTGAATCTCACTTTTTAGAGAGGGCTGGCTATGGCATCCGGAATAGGGAATCTGGTAAGCTATGGCATCACTAAGGTTATGGTCAGAGCTTTGGGTTCGATGGCTATGGCAGCCACTCCTTGCAGCGAAAATAGGCTTTAATGGCTATGTTGCCACTTCTTAGAGTGAAAATCGTCCGCTTTGCAGTTTGAGAGGAACTTGAGATGTTCAGGACGACTCTGTTGAAGCTTTTCTTTATTTTTCTTCTTTCATCCCCTTATCTGATACTGTATATCTTCTTAATGCAGGACAACATCATGCGTTAGCAGCATCATATAATGAGCAGCGAAAATAGGTTTCAATGGCTATGCTGCTACTTCTTAGAGTGAAAATCGGCCGCTCTGCAATTTCAGATGAGCTTGAGGTGACTCTCTTGAAGCTTTTCTTTATTTTTTTTCTTTCATCCCCTTATCTGATACTGTATCTGCATCAGATACATAACCCAGTAGCCTATCTGCGAGAAACTATTTGAAGCAGCATGCAGCTGCACCATGGCGGGCAGCACTGCCGGAGACGTTGCCCATGCATTCCTTACGTCCTTAGATAGTGGCATTAACAGAGCATTGCGGGAGGAGGATGCTGCCTGGCATGTCCATCTCCAGCAGCTTCGTGGCCAGGACATCCATTGGATGGACACCCAACGCAGACTCTGAGCTTCCGAACGTCAGCACCCTCTGCAGCAGAGGAAGTACGTTTCATTTAAAAAATTCTTAATACTTGCACTATTTTTAATTTGTTGATTTCATTGAAAGGTGGAGGGAATATGACACAGAGCAGCGTAGTCTAGAGAATGCACGCTCCCTTTGGCTCAGTTGAGATCCTTCTTCCATGTCGAAAACTTTAGTATGGAATTTTTGGGTAGAAATATAAGATATATATTCAATTTTGAAAAGTTGAAATTGTAGTAGAGAACCTTTGATACAGGCACTTGGTCAATGAGTCTGGCCACCTGTATTCTTTGCATCAGAAGAAGGATTTATGCACTTATTGATACAACAATAAGGATATATGTTTGTATGCAGGAAACTTTAGTCCTTTTTAGCACAACATGGTGTAGTTGCTTGGAAGTAAATATGGTACATGACAGCAGAATAATTTGTAACTACCAGTTTCAAGAAAAAGGGAAGGGAAAGAAATCTAAAACGGAGTCTTGGGAACTGTTATAAGTTGTAAATATGTTAAACTGTTCCAATTGCACTGATCTCATATTGAACTGCAGTCTGCAGTATTTGCTATTGTTTTTGCTATGCTTTCATCTGGTGCTGTATCACTGACAGTGAATGCTGTGCTTTTGATATGTTCGAAGCACTGAAACGTTTTCTTCTAAGGAGGTAAAGCGAAATATGTGGAAGAGTAATAACAACAGGTAATGTAGCAGAAATTATTGTGAAATGTTTGACGTCTTTGAATACTTGCAGGGTGGCCAGTAAATTTCTTTCAAAGTTTGAGTATGGTAGGCTATTGCCTATTTCCTTTTAGACATAGGAGCAATTATTTGTGTGTTTATCAGGAACAAAATACTGAAATCGATCATTGTATTTGCTACCCTCTCTTGGAGTTCTTGGGCTGTATATCCATATGTTAGCACAGCAGTTCCTCCAAGCAGGAAAATCCTGGCAATTTACCCGGTCTTTTTTATGTTTGTAGCATTGGGCCTCCTGATCTTAGCAAACGGGTAGTGATTCCTGAAGGACTCAGACATGGACCTGCAGAATAGATGAACCATGATTTTTCTGTATTTTACACTTGAAACATATTTGTTGACCGCAGTAGCAAACTGATCTTATTTTGCAGGTGTATAACAACGGTTCTTGGTGAACTATACTGGACTTCACTTCAGACGTAGCTCATGTACAAAGTTAAGGCATTACTGTACATCTGCTGTATAAGCGACAGATATCGGATTCTAGACAAGATTCCATTCATTCATTCGACATTATCCCCTAAACTTGGATGCTTGACATTATCCCCTAAACTTGGATGTCACCGACAGCATTGTTCAACAATCAAAATATGGTTTGACATACTTTACATCTTAGATCCAAATATGGAGAAAAACAATCAGAGTAAAATTTGAGCTTTATGGTTCATTCATCCCAGCAATTGTGATCTGTTTTACTGTCCTGGATTTGTCATGTGGATATCTCCCCATTGAGATGATTGAGATAATGTAAAAATGCAAAATGATCTAAGATTGTGCCAATCTAGAATCACAGAGTTCCCTATAGGTTTGAAAAATTATAATATAGGATGTTTATAGACTCTGTTTATAGATTCTTAGTTCATAGCTTTAATAGTGATTAATCTGTATTCTCACATTTGGCGAGTATGTTCTATATGAGAAATCAATTAACACTGTGGCATCAAAGTCACTACTTCGAGCTGTTGCATATATACTACACATTATACTACACATGTTTCTTCTAGCCAGTTTGTTACAATTTGATTTGTCTAATCATAGATATATCTTAAGAACATTTGTAAGACATGTATTTTTCATAAAGATCTGTATAGTTGTGACATCTTCAGCTTTCAGGTTTTATTTTAATTTTTCCTAATGGTCTAAGTAATATGACCAGGCAATAATTTTGTGTAGTTGCTTCAATGGGGCTTGATTTTGTGCGCAAATTGTTTATGCAAACAACAGAATTGGTGATCATGTTAACTGAGAGATATTGATCACCAATGGATCAACCATGGTAGTTTAGGTATTTATAGCAGAGCTCTTTTTGTGATGGCATTCAAAGCATAAGAACAAGCATAAGCACTTGGGGATTTCGAAACATAAACAACATGTTGGAATTCAATCAACTTGAGTTTGTTACTTCATAGATGTTGGTGAAGATATGTAAGCCCAGTTTAGATAATCATAAACGTCATACCCTATAGACATGCCACATTTTTATGAATGTGTTACAAAACATCCAAACTCCACTTTAATTTCTAGCCAATGAGTGACATTTTTATAAACATGTTACTATAACATAAGAATAATAAAAAATTAACTTAAAATGCAAGAAGACATCTTTTAGCTATAACATAAGAATAATAAAAAATTAACTTAAAATGCAAAAAGACATCTTTTAGCGGTTGATATATCAAATTATTCCTTCCATGTTGAACGTAAACAATCTCTACTATGCCCTATAGGCATTGACACATGCCCCTATGACAAAATCAAAAGTCAATATTGACACACAACCTATGCAAACCTCAATATGCAATTGCTATCCCCTATATGATTATGCCGCATCTTCCATACCTTCTTTTAAAGAATAACAGAATCTAAAAGAAAAGTGATCCAATGTGCGAAATTTGATGCCGGAAGATGGCCAAGATTGCATGCTAGGCTTAAGGTTTAGGTTCATTGCAGTTTTAGGTGTGTTCAGTGTTGACGGTAGGTGCATGCGTGTGAATTGTCTACATGTTTCCAAGTAAAAGCCTAACAATGTTTGGGCATTGTTATTACTACATGCTTTTAGATTAAGCGACCAAACATTTACAAGGGCTTCCAACCTATGCCCAAGAAGGTTGGGCACCATTCTCTCACGATTCGAAGGCGGTGAACTCCAAGAACTTGTAATTGTTCAACAATGGATTTTATAGCTGCTAGATTTTTTTGGCAACTCCTAAAACCGAAGGGGTCCAAAGACCGATACAACAGATGGACTTTTCCTTCGATTATAGCCTTAGTTACTCTGCAAGATCCTTCCTCGAGATGGTAAGCATGTGAGATCTTTTCTATCCTCGCCCGCTGTGCACTCGATTCTTCTCTTCATCGCAAAGCGTTCTGGCTAGCTTCGACAACACTGTAAGTCCTCAAGCCTTTGTTGTCCTGCTCTCCGAATGCTAGAATTGCAAGCAATTCTTTTTCGTGAAAATCGATCCATTCTAGCATCCTTGTTTAGGAAGATTATTAGGATAATGTATCTTCCCTTATTAGCATGTATGGAGAATGTGGGAGCCGGGAAGGCAGCCGCCCCAGCTTTTGTATCGGATTCTTTTATGTCGTGAGGTCGTCGCTCAGATTCCGGGGTTGGTATTGGGAAATACTCCCCCACCACGAAGAATAGACATAAACTCTCTGGGTCTATCCATCTGAATGTTGAAGAGCTGTATGTAGCGTCCCCAGTGTTTGGTAGCAAGAAAAAGCTCCATCAAAAACTTTCAGAGTTTTGGCTCTCTCATCTTCGGTCTTCATAAAACTTAAAAAACACTTTTTGAAGATGGCACTTTTAAACATTGGGGCTGGCAACAAGGATGATGCCTTCTACAGATACAAGATGCCTAGATTGGTTACTAACACATTCACAAACCATAGTAGACACTCTACCGATCTACAAGCAAGATTTTCCCATATCAACCAGACAAACTTCAGATTTGAGCTAATTTTACTAATTCAATGACTTCAGATTTGAGCTAATTTTACTAATTCAATGTGGTATTGGACTGACCACTAGGTAATGCCATCAATCTCATGTAGCCTTCAAATTAAAAAAATGTACTTTACTAACTATCAAAACATTCTTTTTGGTTTGACTCGCATTTGTTCATAGTAAGAAGCAGTGACCGGAGCTTCTTAGACCACTAGCAAACATCGATAGTTGTGCCTTGCAACCTTTTACAATAGATACAGTTGATATATTTTGCATCTTTTCCACAAAGAATACAACACTTTTAGCAAATACAGTTCCTTGGCTAAAGGCAAATCAATTGTCAATATTGTGAACTAGGGCTTCAATATGGGGAAATCAAAATGCTTCTTTACAAGCTGTGCCAAGTGTGCAATCTCCTTTGGATGCAAAAACTAGGCATATAAGAAACAAGTATCATATATTCTATTGTCTTGAAGTAGCAATTTTTATTGATTGACAAAGCATACCTTTGAACTATGATTTAAGCCACTTCACCCTCCGGCCGTAGAGGGCAACCCTTCGTGCGCAGCACCTTGTTCTCTGTAATTTGATTGTATTATGGTATGAAAATGTAATTAAGTAAGTTAGATTGTAGTACATTTTTTTGTATAAAGCTTAAAATGCTTGTAATAGTTAAGTAGCATAGGTTCCAGCACAAAGAAATCAATTTTGGCTCAAAAATCGGCCAAACCGGGTCGATTCGCGCCAAATCTGCGGTCGCGACGCAGAGTGTTTTCGCGCGAATCAACCCGGGTACCAGGATTTGGGACAAAAGTGATTGAAATTTTGTGCTAAAAGAGAGTAAATTGCTTAGAAATTGCTTAGGAACCCAGTTTAGAAGTTAATTTCAACAAAGAATCATCTAAAAATGGCAAGTTCTGGCCAAACCGGGCCGATCCGCGCCGAATGCATCTGCGTTCGCGACGCAGGGCGTGTTCGCGCGAATCGACCCGGTTACCTCAAATTGACACTTTTAGATGTTCATTTTGCTTGAAACAAGTTGCTAGCTAGATTAGAATCCATGCAAATAGGCATGTTAGCATCTTACAACTCCTAGAAATGCCTAATAAACTCCCAAATCAAATCAAAGGGGCGATCCGGCCTAAATCGCCTCTGCGTTAAAACCGAGCTAATTAGCGAATCGACCCAGGTTGACCCATTTTGGTCTGGATTGGCCAAATTTGACCCAGCAAACTGCCATGTAGTGTTTCTTGCCTTGTTTTGCTTAGATTTGCACTTCATGGTAGCTCATTTGGACATCCATAGCCTTAGAACAAAAGTTGTTCTATCAAGAACCCTTGTGCACAGAACCAGAGGCAACCCTAGTCTATAAAAAGGGGCCTCATTTGCCATTTTCCCTTCACCAGAACTGCTCTTGTCATCTTAGGCGATTTCCTAAGCTCTCATCAATCTTTCCAAGCCATTTTCTATACCTATTTCTACTTTATGGTGCCCAGTAGCTTTGTCCGATGGTATGATGCTGCCAACCATATCCATAATTTTCCTGTGACGTGGCCTTCCATGTGTTCGACCACCTCTTTGATCTCCACGCGCCTTGACCAGACACCCTTCTATCACGGACATCATTTGCCAATATGACCAAAGAGATCCCCGCCAGGAAGTTAGCTTGTCGCCTAGGGGAGGGAAATGGGTATCCTAGATTAAACAACCAAGCCTTAGAGGGAGGATCCAAGGGCAAGCACCGGTATGGGATAGGACAAGAAGCATGCCCTTTTGCAAGCACAATAATAGCATAGATACCTCTCGGCACATGCAGCCCTCGCTCTATTCATGCGGTATAAGATAAGATCAATAGGGTGGGAGAGCCTTCAATTCACCCTTTGGACCTAGCCACTTTCGACAATAATTTAAGGGAGCAAATCCGGATCCATGAGATCGAAGTCAGCACAAGACGTTACAAATGGCATAGCATCGGGCCCCCAAGACCGCAAATCGAAAGCGAGATTACGAGCAACTAGGGGAAGAAAACCCGTGTTGGGAAAGCGAGAGGCGACAAGGATGGAGAGGCGAATAGCAAGCCACGATGATCGAAATCAAAGTGCCTAGCCCTATTGCCAATAGTCATAGATGGAGAGGAGTACATCTTGGCAAACGACATCCTCAATCTTCCATACTGCCAAGAAGAAGGGCTCAGAATCGACGAGCTCCTAGGCTTGATGGCAAAGGAGCAGCAAAGCGACTTCATCGACTACTCCTATCAGGAAATCCCAAGGGAGCTAGTAGAGCGACACTTTTACGCCGGGGAGACAATGTCGATATAGCAGCCTATGAGCAGATAAGGGAGATGTATCGTCAATCAGAACCAATCATCCCAGAGGAGGAGTTTCAAGAAATTCAGAGGATTGTATAAACCGGGAAGATGCCCAAGCTCTAGCCGAGCAGTTCGTTCCGGGAGTATGCGGGAGGCATCCAAGAGCATCAACCCAGAGCGCCAACTACCATGTGGAGGGACCATGAAGACCTCTTGGCATTAGGCGTCTGGCCCGAAGCGGCTTCGGGAGAAAGGGCCGCAGGTTGAAGGCCATAGGAAAGGGTAAAGCACTTTCGGGTACTATCTTCCAAATCCTCGAAAGGGCGATGATAGTTTTCCGCGGGGAGTTCAGCCCCACAAGGAGAAGAGTCGGTGGCGCTCCTCATAGCACTCTTTGGCTTGAGGCGGACGCCAAAAGCCAATCCGTAATGGATCATATCATTCTCTTTAAGAGATCCGTGGCACTCCACTGCCTCGACTTCGCCAGGGGCCACCTCAGGGACGAAACATTGACGGTAGTGGCGGCAATGACACCCGAACTCCCTGCACCCCAAATGGTTCGAGCCATCGAAGGGGGATCTTCTAGAAATATCTTATGGAACGTCCCAAGAAAGGACTTCACTTCGGGGGATGTCAAGAACTTCTTCAAATCGATGAAGGGGCATCGAAGATGAACATTTTCTGTTTTCACTTATCTTCTAAATTGTATTGAACGTCTTCACTTCTATGTATTATCATGTACCTTAAATTAATGTGTAACTCTTATATATGAATTGCTATAAAAATGTTCTTGACTTATAAATGGAATTTTGACATGACTTCTTTTATATCTAACAATAAGTGACTTGTAAATGAGGATGAATAATGTATAACTTAAATAACAAGCATTGATGACCAATACTTGCAGCCAGGAACATCGGCTCAGGGTCTCAAGGCCAGGGCCGGCAGCACCAATGGGTACCTAGAAACTTGTTTGGGCGTGAACAAGACGACAACAATGAAGAAATGACGGTGGAGTCAGTTAATGCAAGGCTCACGCAAATGAGGAATTAGATGCACCAGCTGATTCACTGGGCAACCCCATTGATGAACGCTCAGGAATATGGACCCCCACCACCACCTGCCATCACCACTACCTGTGTGAGGCGTTGATGAGGCTCCACAGCCAGAAGGGAAAGAGAATCAAGGGGATGTCAGGGATAAGAAGAGAAAGAGGAGAAACAGAAGGAGTCCAACATCATCTAGCTCTAGCACGTCAGGTACCGCTAACAGCCAGAATGATAGCAGCTCCGACAGTGAGTCAGATGCATCCCAAACCAGGAAAAAGAACAAGAAGACAGATGATTATCAGAAGAAAGTGGATAGCGCCATGAGTAATGTCTGGAAGACGAGGAAGCTTGGTCAATTTTCGTGCAAAGACAAGTCGCATGGAGGCGAGGCTTGGCTTGATGAGATGGAGGAATTTGGGAATTCCTACCATGATGAAAACAAGGACATAGGCAAGGTTGCAAATTTACCAATCTAATAGGACCAGCCAGATATGGTGGAAAGGGTATGCTAAGTCTAATAAGTTGAGATGAAACAGCTGCAGATTCAAGACCTTCAGTAAAGCTTTCCGCAAACATTACGTGCCGAGGTCTCACACAAGTAGGCAGATACAACAGTTTTACAGATTGGATCGTGGGTGACTTGTCCGTAGCCAAGTATACCGAAGAGTTTATGAGATTGAGACTCAATGTTCCTAGGATTACAGAGAGGCGAGCTGCGGATGGATACATCGAAGGGCTGAACAGTAACATCAAGAGGTTAGTTCGAGCAATCAACCCAAAGACAGTCGGGGAGGCCGAGGATAAGGCTTTGAGTTTGGAAGAAGCACCAGGAAACCCAGGGCGAAACAGCTACCATTCAAGGGTAAAACAACAGGCAATAACAAGGGCGATGATTGTAATAGGCAAGCGTTAACCATGCCGGTAGGAGGCCAACATCAAGGGAAAGCCCTTTGGAGACCGTGAGGGCCGCGAATGGATCAGGGCGATTCGCTCAAGCGCCTTTTTTACAAAGATCCCAAAGGAAAAGAGGCAGGAATGCATTGAAAAGAAGTTGTGCTTTAGGTGTTTCCGACCCGGGGCAATCAACGCACGATCAAGGTCCATTCGGTCATCACAGCGACATTGGCGTAATCCTAAGGATTGGGAGTCGAAGAACGAAGGAGAGGATGAAGAGGACGACCAGCAGGAAGCCCAAGATTTCATAGAAGGTGAGTGCCACATTTGTGCAGTTATTAAGTCAGGTGATGTTGAAAATCAGTCCACAGTCATCTCGACTGAGGGAATCATAGATAGCAGCCCATACCTAGTCTTGATAGATACAGGTAGCTCTCATAACTTTGCTCTCCTAGGCTTGCTGCCCTAATGAAGAGCAAGGTCTTGAAGTCAAAGCCAAGACCAGTTAGCATAGCAAGTGGTGCCATTCGGCACACTAAGGGGAGGAGGATCACGTTCGACATAGACCTTAGTGGAAGCAAGTGGCCGATGGGGGCAGAAGTCATGGAATATTGGAAATTAGTATGACCTTATAGTAGGAATGGAGTTCCTAAAGCCAGCTAAAGCGATGATTGACTACGAGTGCAACGAGATCTCCATGACGGCGCCGGATGGCAACAGATTCATAGTAAAAGGTAAGAAGGTAGCTTCTCCCAATGCAGTGCATTTCTATGAAGCAGCTAAGAAAAAGTATAGTAAGAAATAAGGTGGATTATATTCTGAGGTTACAGGCAATTGAACTAAGCAAAGAGAAGGGAAGTGACCTAAATGGGAATCAGTTACCCAAGCCAGTAGCAAGGCTCATTAGGGAGTTCAATGATGTATTTTCGGATCAAATCCGTCAGCTACCACCTTATAGGGGTGTAGAGTGTGAAATCACATTAGCTCCAGATGCTAAGTCTACCAGCAAGGCACCTTACAGAATGAGCACCCCAGAGTTGATAGAGCTCAAGAAGCAGCTGCAGGAATTGCTTGACCTTGGATTTATTAGAGCAAGTGTGTCTCCTTTTGGAGCACCCATACTCTTCCCGAAGAAGAAAGATTGGAGTCTACAAATGTGCATAGATTATCGCCGGCTTAATAAGCGGACGATAAAGAATAAAAATATGCTCGCCAAGGGCGATGATTTGATAGATCAGCTCCAAGGAGCCGAAAGTTTTCTAAGATTGACTTAAGGTCGGGCTACCACCAAATAAGGATAAAGGAAGAAGATATCTATAAGACCGCCGCCTTGAACGTGCAGGCACTTCAATTTACGGTAATGCCTTTTGGCTTATCGAATGCCCCTAAGAACTTTCATGCGTCTCATGAATGACATCTTCGGAGAGTTCTTAGATGAGTTTGTCATTGTATTCTTCGACGACATCCTAGTCTACAGCAAGTCCATTGAAGATCATTGTCAGCATTTGAGAAGAGTGCTGGAAAAGTTGAGACGGCATCGGTTGTATGGGAAACTCTCCAAATGCCACTTCGCAACAGGCCGAATGGAATATTTGGGACATGTAGTATCATCCAGGAATTTCTACAGATCCGTCAAAGATTGAAGCAATAGTTGATTGGCCAGCTCCAAGGAACGTGGCAGAAGTAAGAAGTTTTCTCGGTCTGGCAGGATACTATAGGAAGTTCGTAAAGGACTTCGCTAAGTGGGCGTCCCCTTTGTCGGACCTCACTAAGAGTATTAAGGTAAAAGATTGGAGAACACATTGGCTAGAAAATGTTCAAGCTTCATTTGAAAAGCTCAAGGAAGCCTTAACAACAAAGACCGGTGCTATACGCGGATCCGAGATAAGGACAAATTAGTAGCAACTGATGCAAGTAAGCTAGCAACAAAGGGAGTCCTTATGCAAGAAGGAAGAGTAGTAGCTTACGATTCTAAGAAGTTGAATGACGCGGAGTAACGTTATCCAACCCACGATCAGGAACTTCTAGATATTGTGAGAGCTCTTCGTATTTGGAGGCATTATTCGCTTGGAAGGAAATTTCAGTTAGATACTAATCACCAGAGTCTCCAATACATTTTTACCCAACCACTCCTCAATCTAAGGCAAAGGAGGTGGATGGAATTCCTTGAAGAGTATGATTTCGAGATTGCTTATAAGTCGGGTAAGTTGAACGTGGTTGCTGATGCTCTCTCTAGAAGACCCCTTGAGACGAGAACGCATTGTAATGCTATATCCACTCTTTCGAGTGGGTATGGCAAGAAAATTGAGGAGACATTGCCATCTGATGGTGACTTCAAGGAGGTATGGGCAAGCCTCTCTAAGGAGGCTAGAATAGATAAGGAAAGGGAAGCCTTCAAACATTATAGGAAGGAAGGCAACCTCTTGTATCATAAAGATAAGTTGTGTGTGCCCGAATCACGTCGAAGGGGGAAGTTAATTCTTCATGACACACAACAGCCCAATAGCCGCATTATGCGGGATTTATGAAGACGTATTTCAAGATTCAAGTAGCTATTTTTGGCCGGAATGAAGAAACAGATAGCCGATATATTCGAATGTCAATTGTGCCCGTTGAGACCAAGGCGGAGCGCACTTCAATTCCGGGAGCTTTAGAACCTTTAGCAGTGCCGAATGCAAAATAGGAAGTAGTAAGCATGGATTTTATCACGGGACTTCCTAGAACTCTACGAGGCAAAGATGCACTAATGGTGGCCGAGATAAATTATCTAAGATGGCACACCGTGCCTTGCAAAACTAACTGACATGACCTTTAGACACTGCCGTTCTATTTGTAAAGGAGATTTTTGGACTCCACAAAGATGCCTCGAGAGATAATATCGCACAAGGATTCCAAGTTCATGAGCCGTATTCCGCAAGATCTTTTTGCCACCGGTCCGCACCAAGCTCTCGATGAGCACGGCTTACCATCCTCAGACGGATGGCCAGACGGAACGGACGAATCGCATCATCGAAGATATGCTCAGAAGTTATGTATGGAATAAGCAATCCAAGTGGGATGATTTCATCCACTTGGTAGAATTCGCCTACAACAGTGCCAAGCAGGAGTCATCCCAGATGTCTCCCTTCATGATCAATTACGGGTACCGGTGCCTCACCCCTGATACTTGGCACAATCCCCGTGTCAAAGGTCAAAAGTATCCCAAACAGATGCTAGGAGATATCGACAGCCTGGTTGAAGAAGTAAGGGTACCTATTAGCGAAGAAGAAGTCGTGAGAAGAGTGTAGCCGGACGTGCACAGGACCATAAGGGAGTTCAAGGTGGGCGACAAGGTATGGTTGAAGATCAAGGTGAAGCAAACTAAGGTTCGCATAGGGAATTGCAAGAAGCTTGCCCCTAAGTGGGCCGGACCCTTTAAGATTTTGGAGAAAGTAGGCTGCCAAGCCTACAAGTTAGATCTCCCGGCGCACCTTAAAGTCCACAAGGTCTTCCATGTGAGTTTATTGAAAAGGCACGATCCTAACCCTGATGAGGTTTTGGATACTTGTTGGAAATGATAGAGGAGCAAGTCGAAATTGTGCCTGAATTGCTTCTCGATAAGTCATTCAAGAAGACTAGGAGGTCTCAGTTCCTCCAGTATTTGGTCAAGTGGAAACACTTGCCCATGGAAGACGCGACATGGGTATTGAAGCAGGATTTGGAGAAGCAATACCCAGAATTCATGAAGGAGTTTGATGGACGAGTCGTCTCCGACCTGGTCGATGCCGACTTGCCAGGAGGTTAGCTTAGTATGTTCTTAGTTAGCCTTAACTCTGGCAGATGTATTCTAGCTAGTAGAGTGCATGTGCCAGAACCTTGGAATGTGTAGGCGATGATGGGATACGCCTTTAAAGCATTCTCTAGGCCAACACGCACCAAGAGGTCGCATGACCCGATAGGGTCATGGAGAGAGGAAGTGAGGCATGGTGGGCTTATGATGGGACATCCATCGATGATGCCCTCTATGCCACGATGCGTGGCTTGCGCACCTGACCATAGGGGGGTCATGGTGAAGGTTAAAGTGATCATGCGCGATGATGGGATTGTGAGACGTTCCCTAGCTTGAAACCTTCGGGGCATGATGCACTGGGGAGTAACTCGACAATGGGTAATCGAGTATAAGGTAGCACTTGATCATGGGTGATGATAGGAGCATCTTAAATGCTCCTTAAGCTCAAATCCTTAGGGGCCATGATCGGGTGCAAGGTATAGGGTAACCTTGAGCTAGTAGTTTGGCTCAAGGAGGTAGGTAAGGGGGTGGTCCCCTAAAACCACAATTATTAACTTAACTAACGTAATGTGCTACTCGGGCAGGGCGAGCATAGGGGAGCACCATCGGGAGCGCATTACGTGGAAGCAGGGAGGCATAATTTAGACTTAAAAATTATGAACCCTAATGTGATGTGATAATGTTTTGACTTACTATAGCATTACCATTGTTAAGGCTATATAATTTTGTATAGGTACAAATATAGCCTAACTTTCTTTGACAGGTTAACTGTTTAATAGGAAGTTGATCATTTAAATTAAATTGAAGTTGTATACTTATGTTGTTTTGCAGGGAGAGTGTAGGTTCGTCACCTTAGCGCAATGCTGAGGAAGCATGTGTAGATTGGGCACAGAAAGCAGAGCCAGTTATTTTCCTGATGCAGGATGCTGCTTTGGGAAGGGGTGTTTGCCTTCTATGGCAGCTCCAATTGCATTGTGCATTAACGTGGAGCTTGGGGCTCAAATAATTGGTTGTGGCTGGTATTCAAATGATAGATTCAGCTACACCAGATCCATCAGAAGTTGCCGGATGTGGAGAGCTCCTAACTAAGGATGTCTGCTGCCGATTCATCTCCATTACTCTGGGATTCAATGAACCACCTTTTGTTGCTGTAGATTCATCTCCACGACTGTGGATGTAAGCTCTGGCTATGGTCGACATCAAATCCTTTGCTGCAGATAACTATGGATTTCCAATGTAAACGAGTCTACAAAGCGGTCAGTTTTCTCTCTTTCTTTTTCATTTTGTGGCATTCATGCGTATCCTGTGCATCGCTGTGTAGTTGTTGAGAAAGGATACTGGATCGTTTGGTATTCCATTTATTTCTTATTCAATCACTAAGTTGAGTTGTCTTAATCCATAACTGTGCTGCAAATTAGAGTGGCTAGGCTGCCATTCTGGTTCTCGGCTTATCTCGGATAGCAATCCGATAAACCAATTTTGAAGCTTGCGCAATCATGGTCTCCTCGATAAAGGGGGTACAAATGAGTGGCCAACAAAGTTTTACGTGAAATATTTCGACGAGCGTAACATGTAAACCATGAAAGCCGGATATGGAGATTACATTTGGCATTTTGGGTTGTGCACATGTTGCCAAAAAGTTGCAAGGCTCGCCTCTATGCCATTGCTAGCAGATCCCTTTCAAAGGCCCAAGATTTTGCATCCAAACATAATTTCCCTTTTGATGCCAAAATCTATGGCAGTTATGAGGAGCTGATTGATGATGAAAACATTGATGTTGTATATATGCCCCTACCTACTGCCGTTCATTTAGAATGGGTTCCCAAGATGGCCGCTAAAGGGAAACATCTTTTGCTTGAGAAATCCCCCGCAAAATGTTTGAAAGATCTGGATGTTATGCTGGATGCAATTGTAAAGAATGGCTTGCAATATATGGATGGCACAATGTGGATGCATCATCCCAGGACTGAGCACATGAAAAATCTTCTTCAAGATAGTGATCTATTCGGCAAATTAAAGGAGGTATGCATTTTTCATATTTATGTTTGAATCATAATAATATACATAAATTCTACAGTAGTATCAGGAATGTCTTTTCAATGCTGGAGTGAAATGAAAATTTGTCCTGTTAAATAAAATCATGTGCTGGTAGGATCTTTTGCCCATGGAAGAGATTAAAGGTAACAATATCTTGTTGCCTACATGAATTCTTTAAATTTGAACAGCCGTATGGACAACCATGTCCATCAAGCAATATGTTTGCATATTCTGGTCAATGAATCAAAAGAATCAAGCTTACTGCAATCATGGTCTCCTCTCTGTCCGCCATTAGTCTGCAATTTGAATGCTCGCCAACAAATGAGTTATATCTGCTGCCATGCAAAAGTGGTCTGCCTCCAGCGTTCACATCGTAGCCACTTTTCAAGTATTTGCAGTCATCACTCAAATGGCAGAGCTTCCCGCTCTTCGAGCTCAATTTGCTCCCTCAAACTCCTCATCATCACATCCATTTTGCCCTCCATAGCCAGAGGATCGTGATTGTTGCATTTCTTTGATCTGGTTGATCTGCCCTAGATTTATCAGCCAGAGTTTTCCCTTTTCCTCCCACACTTTAGCATGGGATACATTACAAGCTCTTCTGAAACAGAGTGCCGGCTTATCTCCCATACAAACTAATTAAACCATTTCTTTGCATCTTCTTCTTTGTTTGCCTTGGCCGCTTCCTTGTATTTGTTGTAGTAATCTTCTAGCTCCGCATGATCTCCTAGGTCCTCCCCTTTGTTGCCACTTTACCAATGTGCCACAAGTCCCTATGTTTTAGTTTTACATAACAAATCCCCTTTGTTTGAGTTTTCATGTTTGTTAGTTCTTGCTACATAATCGATATGACCATTTATATTTCGTTTAAGTGCTTTCAACCTAGAGATGCTTCTCCATAATATATCCTGATCATTTAAACGTTGGTGAGTCCTATCCTTTATTGACTTAGAGACTCTATAGGGTTCACACTTTTGGAGTAAGAATCACATGCTTTAGCCTCCTTTTGGGTTAAGCGTGGATTGACATAATGCTTTTTTGGCGTTCATTTGTACAAAGGTATTAAGCCTTTGGACTACACCATTTGGTTGAGGTTCATGCATTGTTATTGTCATCATCCTTGCTTGTTATTTCTACAAGGTTGCAGATTCTATTTTCAAAGGTGCTATTTTGCTTTGGATAATCATTCAATGAGAAGTTAATGTTACATAAATTATTCATCCAGGTTCGTTTCTTGATCTCCAGTACTTTTGTTGTATGTTTGTTTCCTGTACATCGATACTGTGTCTAGGATTTGACAGTCCCTCTATACTCGGGATTATAATATTGTTTTTTATTACATTCGATGCATTGTTTTATTTCTTTAGCCTTATTTTTCACATGAAATTGAGGGTCTTCATGTATACACACCCTGTTTAAGTTCTTTCAGTTCTGTCTGTTGGTTAGGGTGGTTATCAAAGGTTGGCTAGTTGGCTTTGGTTTTGCATCAAGTTGGTATCTATGCTTCTATTTTTCACTTGGATGTTAGTTCCCATTTGAAGTCTATATTTGCTCTGCTTTTGCTCCATTTGGTTTATTATTTCTACATTTCATTTAATTTCTTTAATTCATGAGTTCCTTTGATCTAGTTGGCTCCCTTAGGTCCATTATTCATGTTAGTCCCCTTTTTGTTATTTTTCTGTTTCTTTTCTAGTTATCCCATCTGTTGCTTCGTTGCTTTAATCATCTCAATGTGTATCCCATTAGTCCCCTTTTGTTCTAATTTGCTCCTTTTTAATCCATTTCCTGTAGCCATTTGACTTTGTTTTCTTCATTAATTCTTTCAGTCCCATGTGTTAGTTATAATGCACATCTTGTTCTTCTAGTTTTGGTTTCTTTGCTCCAATCTGGCAATATTCCCACAGTTTATTGCTGCCCCTATCCTCTTTGTCCCTAGATTTTTCCAAGGTCCTTTGCTCCAGGGATGTAATATACCTTTTGTTTTACCACCGCCATCCGTTTTTGTTCGCCATTATATGTTTAGATCCTTTGGGTATACTTGCCCCATTTGCTTTGTTGGTTCCATGTTGTTTTGTTCTCTTGAGTAGTTCCATTGCACTATATATTCCATTAGTTGAAGTAGCTCCATTCCTCATACGAGCGTCTCTAGTTCTATTTGCTTCGTTTCGCTTTTATTTGTTTCCCTTCATTCTCGTTTTTGCCCCTTTTAGACCATCATATTTGTCTCATTTCATCTTAGATTAAAAACTTTCCTTGGCAATTTGCTCTTTTTGGATCATTGTTTAATTGCTTCAATAGTTCCATTTGTCTAGGTATTCTACTAGTGCCTTTAGTCATTTTAGGCTCTACTGTCATTTTACCTAATCCAGTCATCCTAGTAGTCTCTCTTGTTCCTTTAATCTTGGGATCCATTCTATTCTATTATTCTCTTTGGTCTTCTCCCACTTCTTTCATTATTTACTTTCTTGCATTTTGCTAGTCCATTTAGTCATGTTTGTTCTATTCGTGCCATTAACTCCATAGTCTTTTGTTTCTAGTTGTCATTAATTCATTGGTTTTATTGTTGGAACATCTCTGTGACTTTCCTTTGCTTTAGCATTAGACTCCATAGTCTTTTGTTTCTAGTTGTCATTAATTCATTGGTTTTATTGTTGGAACATCTCTGTGGCTTTCCTTTGCTTTAGCATTAGATGTAGATTCAGGTATGCAAATAGATTTGTTAGTCCCACTTTTGATTCTTTTCATTCATTGTTCTACTTGCTCTAGTTGCATCCCTTGTTCTAGCGTTGCTTATTAGTATTTAAACCCCTTAGTTCCGTTTGCTTCATTTTTGTAGCAGTTCAGTTCAAGGTACTACTACCTTTATTATTTTGGTTCCAATTCATACGCTTTCTAAATGTTAACCCCAATATTGTCTATATATCCTATCTATCTCATTAATCCTTTTTCTCATATTTACTTGATGTATTCCCCAATTGCTTCAATTTCTTTTCGCTTATTTTGCTCTTTTATTCTTACTTGTTGATTCCCTTGTATCCTTTATTTGTAATCATGTTGTTTTTATCACCTGTTTCATTGACATTTTCTTTGTATTAAGGTGGTCTTGTCTTCATCAACTTTATTAGCCCCATTGAGGTTATTTTTTCATTGGTTCAATTGGGTTTCGTTATCATGTTTTTTATCATTGTTACTTCTGTTTCAATAGTTTGATTTCTGTAGGTATTCCATGAGGGCATATACTCGTAGTTGGCTCTAGTGTTATTATTAGTCTTAACAGACCGTCTTGCTCCTTTAATCTCGTTGGATCCATTCTCCTCCCTTTCATTTAATCTTCATTCCACTTGCTTCATTTTTGTCATTTATATTATTTGCGAGTCTCTTTAGTTCCATTTGTTCTTTTTGTTCTACTTTCTTCCGATAACTCCATAGTCTTTTGTTCTAGTTGTCATTTGTTTATCAGTTTTGTATGATTGAAACTTCTTTCATTGCATCTTAAATTTTGTTTACATTTTATTTGATCCCCTTAGTGCCTTTGCTTTATTTTTTGCAGTATTTCAACTCAAGGTATTACCTTAGTATTAGTGCTTATTATTCATTCTGCTTGCTAGTTTGGGTTCCAGTCAGGTAGTCTTATTTGTCACTTTAATATTCGTTTTGTGTTAAGGTGGTCTTGTCTTTACCGACCTGTTGTTCCATTTCGTCTTTTTGTTATTTCTCCATTTGTTGTATTGACTCTATTTACTTCGCTTGGCATCGTCTCATTTCGTGTTCCTTTGTTAGTTTTATTGTTTCTTGAATTTTGTGGGCTCTATTTGCTCGGCTAGGGAGTAACAAATGTTCTATCTGTGCAAATAGGTAGTCATTTCGTTCTGTTATTTTCGTTCTTCCGATATGGATTTGTTGTCGCATGAGCTTTGTAATCATAATATTTTATGTATTATGTTCTTACACATTGCTAGACACTCATGACAAAAGTTTCATCTGTTTCATTATACTTTATGAGTCGCATTTATTCTATTTGTCTGTCTAGTGTTCTCCTTGCTCCACTCCCTCTAGACTGCTCCAGTACGCCTATTGGTTCGGTTTGCATCCTAGCATGGCCCAACTCCATTTCTGCTCGATGTTATGTAGATTCATTTACCTTGTTTACTTCCATTTCCAACCGTGTTGTTATTCTTATTTGTTCCATTTCTCCCATTCCTTTAAAATTGTCTTTCCATTTGTTCTCATAGTCCCTTTTGATGGGTTTAGTCCTTTTGCTCTACAAATTCCACTAGTTTCAACCTGCTATATTTTTCTTTGTATGCCCTTTGTCTCTCTAATCATAAGTACTCCAGTTACTTCATATTGCCCAGTACGAGGTACACTTGTTCCTTTGATTTGAAAGCTTTTGTTAGGTGTTGGCCGTTGTGAACGAGCATCTTCACATGTCCTTACCCCTTTTTTCCTGTTCGTCCCACTCATCTTATTATTCATTTTGTCTTTTCTCTAATAAAGTGATCTCAATTTGTTTCATTCTTTCCTTTGATATTTATGGGCTTACATTCTTTTGTCCCATTAGATTCTTTGTTTGTTTTTGCCCCATTGAGTTCATAGTTATCACGTTTAATTTACTCCATTAGTCTAACCCTCAAATTGACATGTTTTATTTCCTTCCACATTGATATTGATGATATTGAGATAGGTTCCCCTTCTATCGGCTGATATGTGTTGATCTAAGACCCATCCTAAGAATGCCATGGTTCTAGCAATAGAACCAACATTCTTTGGATGGGGACGCCTATTCATGTTGGCCCTATTTATAGCCTCATTATGCTATGGTAGATTATCGGCATTCTCTTGATCTCCTACCTTGGTTGCTCCATCTTCTCTTGCCTTCTAGTAGGACTCATGCTATAAACAGTTAGATGTTTGTTCAATTTTGGTATTTGTGGACTTTATCTCTTAGGTAGGATTGCATCCTCTGACTAGCAGGATTTGAGGTTTATGATCAGCCATCTAGGTTTGGATTATAGATTTTATTTATATTCTCGGCGTGGCGTTGTAGCCTCCGAGGCAGCACCAGTTGGAATTGGTCGGCTGTCTATTTTGTGTATTTTCTCGACACCTATGGGGAGTCTTGCCCCAATGTGTCACCTACTTGTTATTTATTTTCTCGGCGTGGCATTGTAGCCTCCGAGGTAGCATCACATGGATGTTCTTTCTAGTTCAGCGATGTTTTTTTTTTATGTTGGTTTTCTAGTCTCTATTAGAGTGGATGACTCATGGATATCTTTTCTACTTGGCTATATCATGAAAGTTCCAAAATCACTTACTAACATTTAACCGGGGAGCTATTTTGAACTTGTAGGTTTTTTCAGCGGGGTCTCAATTAGCACTTTTGTGATCGTTGTACACCCTCTGAAAATTGTGACGAGACAAGAACTCTCTGCTTGCATATATATGTTCCTCACAAACATGAATATGGGGTCGTGACAGTATTGTACGAAGAGCTCTTGAAGGCCTATCTGTTGACACATAAAGAAGGTTGACCTTTGCCACCACCTTTGCTTTGGTTCGATATTTATAGCAGATGGATTATACTTTTACCTTTTATTGTTTGATATGCTCTCGATGATTGTCTAGTTTGAGCATTTTTATATATCAATGGTTTTCAAATTCCTTACCCTAGTGGGGGAAGCAATTTGTACTCAATGTTTTTCCGAGAGCTCAATGAGAATACCACTTCACATCGGCTGATATATGTTGATCTAGGACCCATCCTAAGAATGCACCTACCCTTTTTAATAAAATGAAGGCTAGCGCAAGCTTTCAAAATGCTTAGAAATATGAACTTGTCGGATTGTATGCCATCACGCTGCATACTTTCAAAGCCATCTAGGGCTAGAATGCCTTCACCATGTTGAACATCCCCTGCAAGCAATGCACTTCAGATTACTACATTGCAGGTTGGCAATCATTAAAAGACATTGCATGCTTCCTCCAAACAACATGCCTTTCCATACATATCAACAAGGGCGCTATGTACCATATTGATAAAGTGGAGTTTACACTCAATGATCTTCTCGTGAGTGCATCTTCCATGCTCTACTGTGTTTTGTGACTTGTATGCTTTCAACATCCTGTATTGCATGCAGTTAGTTGCCTGCAGGATACCAGTGCTGTTATGCTGTGGTATCCAGACAGGGTAATAAAGAAACAATGTCTTCGCTGGCGCGGGACAAAGAACATATAAGCTAAGCTAAGCCAAGCTTTTGTCTCATGCATGTTGGTTGCTACGGCTCATACGTACTCCGGCTTGCTTCTTTTCCTTCTTCTTCCTCTCATTAATGTTAATGTGATGACTAGATGTGTCTATTAACCTTTACGCCTACATGCCAAAAATGTGGTTTTGTTCGGCTTTTGACCTTCATTCTGCATCAAACGTTCTAGAACGATGAGCCGTTCATCATGCTATGCATATGCGGCAATCATGACACCCGTTATGGCTAGGCAAACTATTAAAAATAGATATTGGGGAGAAAAACAGGGTAGAAGCAAGGGCAAGATCAAAAAATTTCGAAGCAACTAGCACGATTGAGCAATTACGATCGCTACCCATACATGATGTCACTGCTTTATTTTAATTTCGATTATATTCTTCTCTCTAACCCAAATCCATCCTCAACACAAAAATATTAGGACAAAAAAGAATTAGAATCAAACAAAATAATAACATTGCATTATCTATGTTGTGAAAGCATGGATATCAAAGCAAATTTGGAAATTGAAATAGGTGAAGGGACATAGATGACTCCTTTTACTATGTTTCTTTGTATCCTAAGTGTTAACCGAAGACATGGGCACTAGCTCTAGAAGTGAGCTAAATGTCCAAAACCCACTTAAGAAAATTGAAATGGATGGATGGATGGAATCAATTCATATACGCTACCGCGTTATTAGACAAATCGATTCATATATGTCAGAGATGGATGGTAAGGTTATCCACTTTAACATGGATGGCAACATCTGGGCCGTCTGCACAAGATAAGCCCTAAAATACTCTAAAATACTCCATGTGGAAGGTAAACCCTAAAATTATTTCCCAATAGCAGGCGACCTTAATATCAAAAAATTGGAGCCGATGGCAGAATTTCTGCCCTAGGTGAGCCGAAAACGGTCTTCAATCCCGGCTTTGCATGATGGTGATAAATGTCTAAAATGAATTTGTTACTAAATAAATATCGATTCTATTGTGCAAAACATGATTGGTTTGCTTCCCAACACATCTATTATATACCTTAAAACATCATTGGTTTGCTTTCCAACACTGGATATTTTTAAAGATGCGATCTATTTTCATGAAGAACCTCGCTTATGTTTTTGGTAATAAAGTTGAATCCTTTATTCTCAAAGCCATTATCTTTTATTTATGAAAAACCTGTTTATTCTTTATGTAATAAACTTGAATCCTTTATTTTAAAAGCAACAACGATTCATGTGACACTACAATGATGATTTCATAGGGCAACCACCATGAGTTGCAAAAATTCTTAAAGCTAAAGCTATTGTTGGTTTACAAATAGATTATGTCTTACTTTTCTGCCTTATTTAATATCAACTGTTAATTTGAAACATGATTCGCTTACATCCAACACAAAGCACTTTAAACATGCAAAACCACCACTATTTCGAAAGATGCACTGTTAATTATATTATGAGAAACTTGGTGTCTTTATTCTACGTAACATAAATGGCTCGTGCAATAAGATCTCTATGAGTTAATTGGGACACCACTATGAGTTGCCGATTCTTCAAAGCTAAAGACACTAGTGGTTTACAACCTATACTACTAATCCGACACCATGTCACATAGAAATAAAACATAGCAATAAACCAAGAAAATTCACCACCATAAAGAACCATAATGTTTAACTATACTAGCAAACCATAATGAGAAAATATAGGTGCTTACTATGTGGATATACCACATTGAAAAACCTTAAATATGAACCTCACTCTTTAACTGCATCTAGTTATTCAACATATTAGCCCACAAAGTAATATTAGTTTATTTTATTAGTATTTCATAAAAAATAGTATGAAAAACTCATAAGAAATTTTTTTGGGGGGGCCTTGTGATTGCCCAATAGTTTTCCTCCTCTAGTGAAGAAAATACACTTAGCAGGATTCAAACTTATGCCATACAATCGGCATCTTTCAAGAACTTTTCTGAGATGATCCAAGTGATCCCTTCTTGGATTCGAAAACACTGTTAAGTCATCTATAAAGATTCTCAAAAAGTCTAAAATATCATGAAAAGCATATGTCATAGCTCATGAAATGTGGGTGGAGCATTTGTGAGGCCAAAAGGTAATACCTTATAAGCATAGATGCCAAAAGGTGTTCAAAAAGCCGCCATTGCTTGATGTGGTGGATAGATTTGGATCTGATTATATCCCGAGTAACCATCCAAGAAAGAATAGGCCTGATTTCCTGCAACAATATCCAACAAGGTATCTATGAATGGTGTGGAAAAATGATCTCTTTTTGGTAGCTTTGTTGAGATCCTCGTAATCAATGCATACTCGATTGAGTTATTTGGCTTTCTTCTTGGTACAATAGAACTCATCCAATCAATTTGGCACTGGTACAATAAATCCTGCCTCCAATAGCTTCATGACTTCAACCTTTACTTGCTCCTCTATGGCTGGACTCATTCTCCTTTGAGCTTGTTGGACTGGTTTTGAACCTTGTTTCAAATCAATGGTATGACCCACAACCTCTGGCGGAATGCCTTTCAATTCTTTGTAATTTCTTGCCAAAACATCCCTGACTCCTCTTGAGTAAGATCTCCTCCAATAGTAACCAATTCTTCTTGATTTCCTTGAGAAATATTGATGTTCTTGACGGAATGTGGTGATTGTGATGAATGTGATGAGTGTGATGACAATGATGAATGTGGTGAATGTGGTGACTGTGGTGAATGTGGTGACAGTGATGAATGTGGTGAATGTGATGGCAGTGATGAATGGGGTGATGGTAGTGAATGTGGTGCAGGTGATGACTGTGGTGAGTGTGGTGACTGTGATGAACATGGACTGATATGATTTACCTCATCCTCCAGAATGTGCACATGCCACCAAGCTGCTTGCACCATTGCCGATTGTGTTAAAGCATCCGCCACACTGTTTTGTTCTCTTGGAACATGTACCACAATGCACTGCTGAAAATACACCTTCAAATCCATGGCTTGTTGATGTAAGCTTCTCAAATTAGCACTTAAAACATGAAATTGATCCATAAGTTGTTGACACATCAACAAAGAGTCTCCAAAAATAGTTAAACAATCAACATGCTTCTTCTTTGCTAAAGTCATCCCTTGAATAAGTGCATGATATTCAGTCTCATTATTACTGCTTGCAGTGCATGGCATACTCAATGTAACAATCTTCTTTTAATGCCCATAGATCAGAAATACTCCTACACCTCCATAATTCTTGAGTTTAGAGAATGCACCATCAAAATACATTTGTCCTTCCATAGTGGGCTGATTTCTGTTTATTCCATCCATGCTTGATGTCAAAATCAACATCTCTACTTGATCTTGATCAATACCTTGCTGAAATAAAGTCTCACCAATGGGTCTTTGAATGGACTCCTCCTGCATGTTTACAAGAGTCTCTTGTAACTCACCTTCACCAATACTTTCAAGTCTTTGGATATACTTATCTCTCAACTTGTCGCTATAAATGACGTATTTCTGAAATTTGGGTACCTTTTAAGCACTTGTACAAAGTCTTATCTTCCTTGTCACCCACTTTCAAAACATGAAAACAACTAAGATCTTGCTGCCCCGACACCATAGCATTCTCTTTGCTTTACGATTTCTAACTCATGGCTGCTCAAAAGAAGAATTGCAAAGAAAGGTACCTTTTGCTGATTTCAGAGGATGATCTATAGTAACCTTTGTGTTCCCTTGAAAGATGTTCATTTCACGCTTCCTCCATGAAGTCTCACCTTTGTACGGCATCTAACCATGTACGGCTCAAAGAACAAAGTATAAGTTTCAAAGATGCACACTCTGGAAATTTCAAAACCATGAAATCCAAGATTGCTTCCACCTCATAAACCTTGCATAAGACATTTCTTCATGACTCCATAGGCTGCATCTTCATTTGATTGAATGCTTTGAGCATCATAGTTGTCGGTTCCATCATTTTCAATCCAACTTGAAGCATTATGTGGTAAGGCATGACATTCACTCATTTTACCAATCTATGTTGGTGTCTTTTATTAAGTATCCATTAATAGTCACATCACAAAGAAATGGCGGTGGATCCTTGGATTGCCTGGCTGGTGGCTCCATTCTACTCTTATTGGTATCATTTGAGATGATTTGTTGGACTGAAATTTCTGATTTTACTCCTAACTCTTTGCACAATGATTTGGAGAATAATGCATCAATTGCTCAAGAGTAAGTGTGACTTTAGTGGCCAAAACTTGGCTGATCACATCATCTTCATTTTGAATTTCCTCATCCACCATAGAAGGCATCACCTATTGATGATGTAACATCTGGATTGCAAGAAACTATTCAAGGAATACAATCTCAACTTGCTAGTCTAGTGGCAGACACCACTAAAGAAACAGATCTGCGAATTCATCATGAAACGGTGTTATGGTCGAGAAATCGATCAAGAGATTAGGGCCATGAACTTGAAAATTTCTGCTCTCCCGAAAGCAAGACCAGAAAAATAATGAAAGAGGTTATTGAAGAGTTTTTCGAGATATCATGCATATGCATGAGCCCAAAAAAGACAAAAGCGTAAGATTGGGTAAACCAGGGACGTATAGCAGACCAATTTTAGTGAAATTCAGAAGTAAAGAAGCTCGTGATCGGGTACTTCAGAATCGAGCAGTCTTAAAGGGCCATAGAATCTGGATTGATGCAGACTTAACACCTTCACAACTAGAGGTCGAAGAAGGAATGGGCAAGGGTGAAGGAAGCCCGTGGACGGCGATTTGTTGCATACTTGGATAGAAACGGTAAAGCAGTAATCACAAAGAAACGAAAGGAATAGGAATTTCGGACCTTGAGGCTGATAGCATGGAACATACATGGACTGTCACAAGCAAAAATAGCTGCTAATGTAAGTTTATGGTCCACAATGGACATCCTTTTGTTCTCTGAAACATGGGAGCATCAAACTCGCACATTACCTGAGGTAGCGGGCTTTGTACTAGTAGAATCAGCTTGGAATAAGAAGGAACATGGAATTGGAAGAGGATACGGAGGCCTAGTCAGTAATGCGCCAGTCTTTGGGATTGCAAAAAGAATCGCTGTGGTAGCAAAGCAAGAATTCAACCAATACATGTGGCTGAAGATTGAACTTCAAAACCAGGTAACTTATTTGGCTACTTGTTATTTTGCACCAATTAATATGAATGTCTACAATCAACCGGGAGTGGATAAAGAGAATCCGCTTCACGGTCTGGTCATGGATACTCTGAAATATAAGGATTTAGGAGAAGTTATAATTGTAGGAGACTTTAATGCGAGAACGCGAGGGATGCAAGTAATATCATATGAACAGGAAGGAGATATTTTGCTTAAAAGAAGCAAATGATGTCGAATGTCTCAGGCAAATCAATAGATCCCGTAAAAAACAAAGATGGGAGATTTGCTTTTTAGATTTGGGCACCCGGATGCAATTTAAGAATATTAAATGGCATGAACAAATACCGGAAATCAATTAGCTAGCACTTGCATCACAACAAGCCGAGAGAGCACGATTGATTACATTTTGGCAAAATTTTAAAATCATGTAACACGCCTACGTTGCATGATAAAAGCACTGAAGTCGATCATGTGGGACTGATCTTTGAGATAAAAGGGAAATATAATGAAGAGCAGGTGAACAGTTCCTTTAGACCCCACGATTGAAACTAGACCAAAAAAAAGCAAACACTTTTCCGGGGGAAAACTAGCAATGGCACTCCAATCGCTGACATGGCGAGGAATGTTGGGCTGATTCACATATCCTTTTGCAGACATCATAAAACAAAGTCATAGAAGAATGCTTTGGTTACACCAAACAGAGAAAACAAGGGATACATTCAAATGCATGGTGGGACAAGGAATGTGCAGAGGCAAGAGCCCATCTGCCCAAGGGGATCCGATTCAAACCGAAATGGTATAAGACACTGATAAGGGAGAAGAAACGAGCTTATTTGTTGAAGAAACAAGACGAACTGGGTAACAAGTTCAAGGAACATCCTAGGACATTCTGGAAGAAGTTGAATGGAAATTTGCCATCACCAGAACTTGAGGAAGAAGAGTTGATTCAGCTTGTACACTCTTTGTATTTTTGTGAAGATGCTATGAATATGGAAAGTGTAAATGTAATTGAAGACATTTTTACTAACAAAGATGTAAAAATTGCGCTGAAACACATGCAAAATGGTAAAGCTGCAGATTTGCAAGGTTTGAGTATAGAGCTCCTAAAATGGGGAGGGCAGATACTTCTGGACATCCTGACTAAACAGTTGAATGTGGCAGTAAGAGCAGGCTTACCAAAGACTTGGAAGCAGAACAGAATAGTGCCGATTCATAAATCAGGAGACAGGAAAGATGTTCGATTCTGAGAACTATCATGGTTGGAAGTGTCTTTTCTAAACTATTGGGTTCTTTGTTAGAACGTAAACTTAGTCAATGGGCTGAAGATCATAACCAAGCTGGCTTCCGAAGAAGGCATAACACATTGGACCATGCGTTGACACTCAGAGTCTTGATAGAGAAAGCTAAGAGACCAAAGAGGTCAATATATCTAGCTTTTGTAGATTTCTCAAAAGCCTTTGACACCGTGCCACGGAATGGTTTGGGAAAGAGAATGGAAGAACTTGATGTTCCAGTTCCGCTCAGAGGAGCAGTAGCTAAACTATATGAAGAGGTTCTTGCAAAAATTGCTGGTAATGTAAATGCTGAAATCCAAAGTACGATTGGAGTGAGGCAAGGCTGCCCATTATCGCCCACCCTTTTTGGATTGTACATTGATGAGTTAGAGTCTTGGCTGCAACAAAATGGATTAGCAGGCACTCGACTGGGTGAATATGTGATACAACTTCTACTCTATGCAGATGATGTAGTTCTATTGGCGTAAAACACCGTAAGGATTACAAGAACACTTACATAACACGGCCGGGTTCTCTGCGAAAAAAGGGAATGAAAGTGAATCTTTCTAAAACCAAGATATTGGTCTACACACGATGAAACGTACCAGAATTTGTATATAAAGATGAAAAAATTGAGGTGGTAGATTCTTATAAATATCCGGGATTAGAATTCACCACAATTCAATGGAAAGAATGTGTAAAAAGAAACGGATCTCGGGAGGCAAGAAGGCATTATATGGGATGTTGGCGTAAATGCTATAAGGCTGAACCCGATTGATTTGGGGATGAAGAAAATGTTGTTTAAAACATTAGTGCAAACAGTAATTCTGTATGGAGGGCAGATTTGGGGACCCACATTATCGGCGGCACTTTGGAACCAGGTAGAGCGGGTACAAAAAATCTTTCTGCAGGAAGAATTGGGAGTAAAGACACAAACCCCATATCTTATATTATAATGTTATTGTGTAAGTGTTGGACCCAGCCCTAATTTGGGCGGCCCAGATTTGATGAAATCAATGGAAGAGATGATGCCACGTCCTAAATTAGACGGCCAAAAAAAAAAAAAAAAAGGGCACGTAAACCCTAAGAATAGCAGCCGATTTCAAGAAAAAAGAAGGCGATTTAGGGTGCTTGATCGAGGATCTGGAGGAGCGAAGTGGAGGAGGCGGCAGCCGCCGGACCGCGCTTTTACCATAATCTTTTAAAGCATGAATGCATTGGCGGCCTAGCTCCATTTTTTCTCAAGACTGTAGATCCTTGGAGCAGATTTGACGATGCTTCATGTGATGCTCCATCTCATTATGTGGAGCCCTTCGCCACACCTTTGGCCCGATGGCGGCGGCGGGTAATGGGCCGGCATGTGAGTGAGTCGGGTTCGGGGCTTCTCTGTTTTTTTGTCTTTTGTTCGCTCATTGTTCTTTTGATTTAGTCTATTTCTTTTGAATCGCCGTGAAGCGAGCTTCTGCATTCGATGGTGGATGTTTTGATTCTAGCTCGATGATGCATCTGCCGCGAAGAGCCCGAATTGGGCGTAAGATTCATTGGTGTTTTCAACATTGTTTTAACCTAAAGCTATTTAACTACAAGCCAAGTCCGGTAGTTAAGAATCGGGCAATACCATCTCCCAAACTCGAATGGCCTCTCGTGCCAATGCTCTTCCTCTTCCGCTTCACCTCCCTTCCTCAAGTGACTATTGTCCAGTACCTGAGCTATGAGACTTCAAGCTTTGAAAACCATGGTAAGTTTACAATGTCAACATGTGAAGAACATGCCTGAGTAGCTCTTGGATCTAAATATCTTGATCTTTCTTTTGTAGAGTTTATCAATCTAGGCATCAGTCTTAGATCATCCCCTCTGTTGAGCACAGTGATTTCAATTTAAGAGAACCCATCCCTGGATCATCCCCTCTGTTGAGTACAATGATTTTAAGAACAGTTTATGAGAACCCAAAGAATACAACAAGCCCTATTAAGTCAAAAAGCGGGACATGGTTGTGATGTCTTAAAAACTTATTTTCCACCGTTAGGCATTTCATGTATGCCATGTCTTTTCTTGCTATGTTATCAATCATCTGCATCATATTTAGGGATCAAGCATTTGAAGGCTTATGTTATTTTGCATGTTATTTTGCAGCTTGAAATGGGATTAAAGTGTGATGGGTTTCTTATGCAGGATGTTCCTAACTAAAGACTTGCTCGTCTTTACATGCATGCCGACTTATGCTCGAACCACGCAAATCAATGGCTCCATTATGGAAAATTCTCCTTCAAAGGGGGGCTTTTGCTATTGAGATCAATGCATGGCAAGCAATTTTGGCAGAGCTTTAAAACATAAGGATTCAATATGTCTGCTATTTTAAGATCGTTCAAAGAGAAGGTAAATTCTATGAAAGTTCCAATTTTGCTCAGCTTTTCTTTGTATCCACTTTGTTAAATCATTTCTGGTAGATCTATATTTCCTTGACGTAGATCTATAATGATGAGATTAGGGCAGAGGAAAAGTAGCAGAAAACCTCTTTTTAAAGGAGTGATTTTGGAGCATCCATGTAGGGTTTTTCTCTCGGTTGATGTTCAAGACAATATTGGTTGGTCTTGGAGTTTGGTTATTGCTATTATAGTTCTGTCAAGCAAGACATTTTACATACTGGATCTTTGTGTTGATGCCTTGGTGGATTCTACAATTTCGCGGCTCAACTAGTCCATCCACTTTCAATTTGAAAGCATAGATTTAGGCGCTTAATACCATACAAGAGATGGTTAATCACTATATTCTAGGACTGTCAAACCAAGCACTAGATTTCCTAGCCTATGTACAATTAGCAAAGCAGGAAGAAGACATTCCAAAGCGGGAAAAAGCTTATGCGAGAAGGAAAAGCAGTTCAAGAAAGAGGTATATTTTAAACAATGTTCTAATTTTTGATAGATAACTATAGTTATTGTAACAGCTTGCTATACCTTAGTGAAGTCCGAAGTTGCCATGCTTAGTGAATTTTAAGTGAATTCTACAACATGGCAGTTATGCAATATAATATTGTGCAAACATGAAAGTCGTTTATTCTATTCATGAAATATACTTCTTGATGGTCTTGCTGAAACAGTGAGTGACTGTCTTCCGAAGTTGTGGATATCCAGTGTTCTAGAGTAATGACATAGTTTTTTTATGGAGTCTCATCGGCCTTTAATTAATTTCCCTTAAAGCGGCCTTTTTTTGCACGCCTAGGCATTCTACGATGTTGCAAGATGGGATGCTTTTCTTTACTAAGAAGTTCCTTCTTGCAAGAGTTAGTTATGAAGCATTTGCAAATGTTGCATTCATAAAAGTGCAACTAACAACATATGTATATACATAAATTATGGTCATTCATCCATGGATTTTGGAAATAGGTGACATAGATGTCATCATTTAGCAGAGAGGTGGACCAGGACTATGTCCAAGAACTATGTCTAATACAAGTGAAAAAACTTCAATATATTCTAATACTACTTCATAGGATGAGATCTAGACAATAATACATAATATGAATTGAACCGAGGGACGAGATCTAGACCACATTTACAAAGAATGCACCAAGACAATAATACATAGTATGAATTGAATTGAGTAAGGATTCTTGGCAAGTTTTCAACTTTAACCCAAAGAATGTTATGCTTGGTTGCTATAGACAATTACGACAAATAATGGTGTTCATATCGATCTAATAATGGTGTTTTTAGAAACTTAGAATCATTATTGGCAAGTTTTCAACTTAGCCCAAAGAACATTGGGCTTGGTTGCTATAGACAATTATGGCAGCCTATAGGCAAATCTAGAATCATTATCCAGCACTCTCAAAATTTCTTACCTATGCATCTCAATATAGCTATTTCATTATAATACTATGCATGTTGTTCTTGACACACTTAGACTAATGCAATCCTAATAGTGTTATTTCATTACAAGGCCATTACCATGGACGTTCTCCAATACCCGTTGCATTATAAAAGGGCAATGTACAACTACACATCAAAAATACCGAAATTAACCGATAATGATTCAAACAAAAGAAAGATGGAAAATATACAACACATTATGGCTCCAAGAAATTGGATTTCATTTGTGAAGTATTGGCAAGGTATAAGATTATACTCTGTCAGGTCACTTACATTCCCACTCTATGCCCAGCAACGCTGGGCACCCTTACTAGTCCTATCATGTTAGCGGAAGCGGGTCTATTACCCTTAGAAGTGGAGGCACTTATCCAGACCATTACATTTATCAATAGACTTCATGGACTAGATGACCATCGGTTCTCTAAGAACGCCATGGAGATCTCCAGGACATCAGGATGGTATAGGGATGTTCTAGTATGGGCTGAACGATGGGGGATAAGTGAGGAAAATTGGCGAGATACGGATATTGGAGTTAGAGATCTAGTCCAGACTATCGCATTAAGGAAGATATGGGCACAACCGGTTCCGTGGATGTTTGGTATACATGGCGGATATTAATCCAATGATAGTTTACTCTGACCAATCCTATCTTCGAGCAAGATTACCGCGGAACATGAAGCAAACCATTGCCAGATATCGGACAAGTTCCCATAGGCTGAAAATAGAAACAGGAAGATGGTTTAAGATCCCAAAGGAAGAACGAACTTGCCAATTATGTGATCAAGGGAAGATAGAAGATGAGCAACATGTTTTCCTGAATTGCCCTGCTTACTTGGATATTAGATGTACATATCATGTGGAATATTCAAGTTTTCACGATTTGCTGGATATGGAGCCAAAAGCTCTAGGTAGTTATTTGAAAAATGTTGAGATGCACAGATTGTTGTTGCTAAAAATAAAAACAGTTATGTAACTTGTCTTTGTGCAAGGATGAGACAAATGGGAGTACCGCAAAAAATTCAAGGGGAGTTGCAAATCTATAGCACTTATCAAGCTCGATTGGGATATGCATACAGATATTAGATACATGGCTGAGAGACAGATGCTTATCCGGCACGCGCATAGCGGACTATGTTTTGCAGCTCCTGTTATATGTCGACAATATAGTGCTCATGGCAAACAGGAAAGGACGACTTCAAGAGCACCTGGAGAATCTTGCTCTCTTCTGTGAAGCTCGTCAAATGACAGTGAACTTGGCAAAATCTCAGATTATGATTGTTGAAACCATGGACCGTCCATCATTTAGCTATCTATGCAATGACTTAGATACAGTAAGCAATTTGAAATATATGGGAATAGACTTCTCTTGTAAATACAATTGGAACAAATGCATAAGTAGAAGGATTACAGGAGGTTAAAGAACCTTATACATCATGTTATCGAAATGCCATAAGACATCTTTACCTGACCGGGGACATTGAAACTGGGCATTGGCATGGTATTCCTCGGGGATCCAAGTACTGCACGCTTTGTGATCTAGCCGTGATCGGACGCGAGGACCATTCATCTACTAAATGCCAAGCATATGCTGATATCAGAAGCAAATTTAATGTTACAGCCACTAGTTTCCATTCTCTTTTAGACATGGAACCATTTAAATTGGGACAATTTCTCAAAACCATGGAATTCTACCGCCATTTGTTACTAAAAATTGAAACACTGTAAATATTGCTGCTCTATGGCCATAAGGACGGGTTCCCATTACCTCAGAATTGAAACAGGTCGCTGGGGGGTGAATGGCGGGCACGGGATCCCCAGGGAGGAGAGGATATGTCAGTGTTGTGAGATGCACGTGATAGAGGATGAGCACCATGCCCTCCAAATTGCCCGGCATATATGCCCATGTCCGGCGGTGCACACCGATCTTAGATGCTTTCGACACAATCGCTACATCGATTACTCACATCACCTATGGTAGCCGGAGCCGGAGCTTACATCCTAGAGATTTCGGCCGTCCGGACTTGCTCTTGGGGGCATGGTATTTGAGAGCCCCTCTTGTTGGGGTTTTCCTCCCAAGTGGGGTTTTTTCATCCCGGTAGTAGGGTTCTACTATCTGATTACATTGTTTGTTTTTTGTGTTGGGGTTTTGGCTTTTTGCTGTTTCTCTCATGTCTTGGCCTCATAGGCCTCGGCCTCCGTGGACGTTAAACCTTCCTTCCTTCCTTCCTTATCTTATCTTATCTTATTAAAATTTTTACTAAAATACCCTTAATTATTGACTTATTTCTCAAAAAGCCCTTCGTATTTTTGAAATTCCCAAAATGCCCTTAATTCTTAAGTATTTTCCCAAATAGTCCTTTGTAATTTAAAAATCACTAGAGATAAGCCTATCATTCCAATACTAGAAATGATCGAAGCCAACTAATTTAATGCTTTTACAAAAATCGTATTGAAGGAGAAGCTTTGTGGGCATCTTGTGGAGAAGCTGCTTAATACCCATCCAGGTTACTTGTAGAGCTCATTTTGCTTTGATATGTTGGAGCTATTTATCCCCCAGATATTGAACTTCTTGAAATAATGAAATGCTGTCTCTGCAACATGCATCCTCCTGGCAGACCTAAAAGAAAACGGGATAAGACAGAAGATATGGATAGAGAAAAGCATGTGTACAAGTGCACACATTTTGGTAATGTCGGACAAAATGAACCTAGTTGCAGAAATCCTATTTGACATTTCTGTTGCATATTTTTGTCATAATGATTTTCTGAAATTTATTTTCCAATTATTGTCTCTATAAGAAACACTTCTTCAGTAAAAAATGGTCCTCTATGTAAATACGTGCTTTTTGATGATTTTTTGAATACGAAGGGCTATTTGGGAAAATACTCAAGAATTAAGGGCATTTTCGGAATTTCAAAATCAAAAATATAAAGGGCTTTTTAGAAATTAAGTGAACAATTAAGATTATTTTGGTAATTTTTTAAATATGGAAATGCCAAACCATTACATCTTGATCTACGAAATATACCTAGGGCTCAGAAAATTAGCATTTTCGTTCGTTGCTATACGGAAACGTCACATAACACAGCCCTAAAATATCGTGCCATTCAACTCCTGCCTTTTGCATTCTCCAACACCCGTCTTCTTCACGCTTCAAGAATAGAGGTAAATAAAAATATTTGTTTTACTACTGTAGATTGATGTCTTTCCCAAGCAGAATGGTTGCCGAAGCATATATAGATTGAAACGTCTTCCTTAACTTGTTTCTTTCCGTTCCTCAGTATCTGTACTTGTTTATGGAGCTATCCCATACACAAATTTAATGTTTTCAAGTACACCATAAATTATGGGTCGTCCTTAGCTTGTTTCATTTGTAATTATCATTGCTTTTTTGCAGATCTTGAACCTGTGCCCTGCTATTGCTGAAAGCTTACCAAAACCTAAGAGTAAGAGGTAAGATCTATTTGTAATATCTGAAGCAACAATTAAATTTGATATATCTTCCTTATCCTTTAATTCAAAAAATTTTAATTATTCTTGACCTGTACCGTGCTCAATGTGCCCTGCAAAGCTGAACCGCCTTTTCCATACATATCAATTGAACTGCTGCAGATACTCCTATTCTTTGATTTCAGCATGTATTTGCCTCTTTGCAATGGCAATGAGATATGAAAAATAAGCAATGTTCTACACTATTTGTAACCACCTGATCAATTACAGCCAAATTACGAGAAGATGCATGTAAAACCCCTCTGCCACATTATGCAAGCATTCATTATCAAATATTTTGGATCAAATCCATGAGATTTGTCTAAGTTGCCTTCTTGAGGAGCAATGTGGACACATATCACATGTCAATGGAGGCAACCTAGAAACAAGCCTCCTAAAATTCGATTAAGAAATTATTCATCTCCATTGTCCTGCATGCTTCATCATTTGGATGTTCTGCAAGAAACATCTCATTTTCGTTGTTATATAATCTCTTCCGGCAATTACATCAAAATAAATTTGTCATATTATGTTTAGCCTCCTATTTTTAGACTATAAGGTCTCTGCATATGCTATAATAAGATGCCTCAGCATAGGCATCCTCTAAACTAGTGACTAGACAGAGTATTATGGTTTGGCAGCTTCCTGATTTTGGTCATTGCATCAGAATGTATTTGTCATTATTAGGGTCTGCACATATTGCTCAGTATAATAGGATACCACTGCATAGGCATCCTCTAAACTAGTGACTAGACGGAGTATTATAATTTGGCAGCCTCCCAAGGGGTACGGATGCAATCGAATTGACAATTTCTTTTTGGAACAGTTCAGACTCACCATGTGTCCTTGAATGGATGGTATCAACATGGCCGAGATCAGTTATGAGATCAGTTATCATGTACATTGTTTTGAAGGGTCGAATCTATCTGTATGCTCTGTATGCACCTAGGTAAGCTGACCGCCACATTTTGAAAATGTGCAGACCCATTTATTTTGAAAACTATTTAGCTTATATGAAAATACATTTTTTGTTGACAGAAGTAGCTGAATTTACTGTTCTCCATCAGTTAAATTACATCTACAACTAGAGCGCTATTTACTTTTGTATAAGCCAATCTTTTAGAGCTCTGGAAATCAGAAGTATTTATACCAAACTCAAAATATGTTTTGCTTGTATGGATCCAAATATTGAATCTTGTTTTCAATATTATGAATCCAAGATATTGAATCTTGTGTTTCAGTTTGTGCCTCGAAACTTGTACCAAACATAGCAAGGATTTGATGATGGAAAATAGTTCACTGTTGTTTGTAAACAACTGGGCAATTTCCCGACAGTCCAAGCTCTTCTGCAGATTAGATGCTGCTCCAATTAGCCTGCGCCACTCCAATCGGCCCGCTCCAAATAGCTTTTTCTCTGATTGTGTTCTGCAACAACACAGCCTCCAGTTTTTGTACCGTTAACCTTTCGAAAGGCCCTTTGTCGGTTCAGTTAACAATCAAGGCATACCTTGTTTAAGTTCCTTCCCTTAAAGGACAAGGAAGCAACTACTGCATAATGTTATCTTCAGTATTTCCATTATTGAATCCCATTCTTTAGTTCACAACTTATTGATGAGCTACTGTACAAAGATTGTCGAGTTTGAAGTTGAATTCCTTTTTATCTTGGTTGGCAATACATTCATGTTTTAGTTTCTTCTACTTCCTGCTGTAGACAATGACAATGAAATGATGTGCTAATGTACAGAGGAAAGTGATAGACGCGCAGTAAGCAGTGGCCATGATCTTATAAACCCCATGTTGGTGCACCAGAACTATAAAGGACACAATCTCGAATGGGTTGGTGTCATAATCCTTCTGCCAAGTTTCTTGTTATGGCCAATAGTTTCTGCTGACAACTGTTTATGCTATATGTCTGTCCAACTAGATTGTAGATAAGATAGTAAACCTTTTACAACATTTCGCTTTTCGTTTCTTTTTGTTAGGTTTGGTTCTTTTCTTCATAAATGTACCGGTGAAAACGTTATTAGTCTATGATCTAAATTTATGGACTGGAAAAACAATGCACATTGTTGCAAATCATGCCTAAACTCTCTTTGACATTGCTAAATAAGACACCCATCTGCTACCTGATGCAGCTATATGCAGCTATTTGGTCATTATCTCCAGCTAGTTATATCTCTATTTCTTGTAATCAATGCGATGTTTATGGCCTAAAACCTATTTGTTGACTATTTGATTGAATTTGCCTTTTAACACTTTTACGATCATTCCTTACGTTCTCATTCTCGCAACATTTAAACAAAATCTCCTGACAAATTGCTGATGATAGGTGATCTCTAAGCATGAATCATTTTTATTTATTGATTTTTACTAAAATCGCCTACAGATTCTTGCGACTTTTCCATAAAAACGTATCGTCCTTGGCCAAAATTCAACCTTGATGCTTCCAATGGCTGATTAGATTTGCCTATCTAGAATTTATGGCTATTCTGAAACACTAAACGAGAGGCAATCAGTAGTGTTTAGCTTGTTTTGTCTATTTTAGAATTCATGTGCATTAAAAGTCCTAGCATTTACCTTTTTGAGAGGATAATATTTTAATTCTAATTACTCTAAGAAGCCACATGGCAAGCATGCAAGGGTGAGATAGAAGTAGCTATATGGCAACCAGCATGTACTAACCTAGCTATACCTTTTGATATTTAGTTTGTACTTTTCACGTCTTCCTTTGATCCTCAGTATTGGACCCAAAATTTGGGGAGATGGTAGTTGACCACTAGATGCTTGTGATATATTATAGCGAATGATTGAAAAGGTTCTAGCTTTAATGGGAATTCACATCACATCCACCACAACAATATGTGTGCAAATTTAGTTTTTGTAGAAAATTTGAGCATCAGTGTTCGTGCACGACTAATTAGGATCTCTTGCATGATCAATCAGTTAAAATATTATTCTCTTTTGCTGATTTCCTTGTCCTAGCTTTTTATGCTGCTAATTTCTACTATACAACTACTTAAAAATTTTGTATATGTGTATGATGCAGTTCAACACATTGTACTATCATATAAGGTCGTTTAAACATTTATGGGGAAGCTGCTTACAAAACTTGGTCAAGTTGAGGTAGAGACCTTGTGCACAAAATCACAAATAAGACTGGGCTAATAGAGGCTCGTCTTGAATTTGAGATTAACTTTTTATAGAAAGCTTTTAATGATGAACTGGTCAATAACGTTAGCCTTCTAGTATTCTGCATTAGAGTCACAAGTTGTTCAAGTTATACCAGATTGCAAAAACTAGAGTTCTCCTTACTGGAAAGGCTTTTCCCCCTTTACACTATGTTATCAGTTTTGGTTCAAGTTATTGTGCATGCTTTTCGTATCATGTTCAAGAATTAGATAAAAGTTACATGTTTTTATATATGATGGGCATGCGCATCACCAATTTGACTTTGATCTCATGTGTGAAATATAGAAGACAAATCCAATCATTCATGAATTTCAAATGCAAGAACTTTGCCATTATCATATAGCATTATGAGGAGGAGAAGCAAAGCAAGGTACACTTATATTTTTATTTTCCATTGATGTGCATCGTTGATTTATAATGGAATGCTTTATCTATAATCTGGACTTTTTAATCCTACATCCTGTTTCTTGCCTGTTTTAGAGCATGGGTTGGTTCAATATTCTTATGATGTTGTAAGCAAGTTCCATTCTCATGACTCTAGTTACGTTTTTCTTTCTAATCCTTTCGCAGTTTTCGAGTGGTTTGGGATGAGCATAATCTAGATATACTCGAGTCTAGCAAAACTCCCAAACAGAAAATAGATGAACCAAAGACGCCCTATCATCCGCCTTTAGCAGGTGATAATATTAAAGTGATAATAGTAAATTCAAGAATTACGATAATGTTGCTTACTAACATAATATACAATTTAAACATTTCTATTCCATCAGAATCATCTTCTCCTCGAAGTGAAGAAGCCTCTGTGGATCCTGCTGTGCATGCAGAAGCAATCAGGCATGCACTTTCAGAGGTTGCATCAAGCAGCAACAGAGACAGAAAGTTCTCTTGGACATCATCTTCAGATTTTGAAAATATGCCTGGAGGTTTGATCTTAAAAAGCATTTCTCACATTATATTTTAAGGTGTCGTTAGCATTAGAAAATATGCAATGATAATTTGGCTTGTCCCCTAGATAGGTAGTGGGCGGCGAAAAAGTTTTGAGGATCATCGGCGCGAACATTATGATGAATATCGAACTGCAAAAATGCTACAAGATAAGGTAGTAGATGAAGAAGAAGAAGGTGAAGACCTAAGTCGTGGCAAGCTTTGTGGAAAGGATGAACTTAACTTGGTAGGAGAGATGAGTGCAATGAAATTACGAGGAAAGAAATAGACATTGCACTTGTTGCATTTTGTGGAAAGGATGAACTTAACTTGGTAGTAGAGATGAGTGCAATGAAACTACAAGGAAAGAAATAGGCATTGCACTCGTTGCATTTTGTGGAGTGATCTACCCAATATTTTCTATAAAAGCCATAAAGCCAATGGCAAATCATACCATACAAAACATTGTATCACCACACTGTAATGGCCGATGCAGTTGTTTATAGAAAATCAATAGGTTAGTTACGATGAGTATCTAGAATAACATGATGTGTCAATGCACTGTAACTTGTCAATTACATGTGAGGGTCAGGTGATTGGTCATACGTATTGTTTGTGATCTGTTCTAGGACCTCTCAAAATGCTAATTCGGGCACTTGGTATGGTCATATTGTTTGAGGTGATTGGTCATATTGTTTGAAATCTGGTCTAGGTTACGTTCAGGTGCTAATTTGGCACTTGATAGGGTCATATTGTTTGAGGTGGTCATATTGTTTGAGATCTGGTATAGGACCTTTCAAAATGCTAATTTGGCAACTTGGTACGGTCCGTTAATAATTAATCTGGCCTATCCGTTAATAATTAAAACGACTAAAACACGAAAACATTGCCACCAAGTTTCTCTTGAATCCTTTCATTGCTTTGGATGGTCCCCTAATACGGGGCATTCCTTTTCTGGGCATATTAGGTATATTCTTACTATATCTAGAGATCTCATGGTTGTGGTGTTCTATTTTACACATTGGCATATTATTTGAGTTTGATCATAATAAAGACTGGTTTATTCATATGCATTTTAGATTATGGCTAAAGCTTGTATTATAGCTTCTCGACCATTGGATAAGGGCACATTTGGCAGCATATTCCACAACGTTCAAAGCGGGGTCTTTTGCAGGTCAAACTGGCCCCTGTTGACCCGACTTTTAAGGGGACATTACATCATTGCATAAAATAGTATTTTCGCTACAATACAGTACAATATCAAAACAACATGACCAGTTATTGCATGGCAACACTCCATGAGGCAAGAACATGAAGAACACCACAGAATGACAACAGCCTGGGGAATCGAACCCCAGATAAATCCAAAGCTCAAGGCTTCTCAACTTGCTTTGCACAAACGGGCAGCCTTTAATATTTCCCGGCAAACTCGCCTCAACAATGCCAATGCCATGAAAAATCGAATATTAATGTTTAATATGAACATCGTAATTACGCCAACAACCGATAGGAGCGAATCAAAACGATCACAAATTTCAACAACCGCCTTCAAAACTAGGAAGAAAAAACGTTATGATGAAGCTTCAATAGAGGAATCATCATTGAACTCGATCTTCTAAGGAATATCATCGGCAAGGAAAACAACCAATCGGGTTTGTGCGCAGGGGTCCGCGTGATCGCCGCCGCCGGATTTGGCCGCCGGTGCCGGATCCCTTTTTCGCCAGCGACAACACCCCTACGCCCAATGTCTTTCCATCGATCTATGGCGTAAAACATGAATAAATGTATGATCCGGCCGAGAAATCCGGTGCTTTTGGCACTGCGGATATACAACTCGTTGTTCGGCCGACCATAGATTTTACGGGCAAGAGCTAAAGCGACCAAAAAAGACACAAAAGAAAGCAAAAGGGAAATACATGGAAGCTAACCGAATCAAAAGGGGAATACATGTGGTTAAACCGGCTTGATACCAACCCCAACAACCGCAACAACCAAATTAATACATGCTAGAAAATCAAATCCGGGCGGATCTTGCTTGCTTGCTCACCTCTTCTATCGACATCTACAAAGCTTTGCCACACCTACGTAGCGAATTAGGCATCGATCGGCTTGGCGCCATGTGAGCTGGCATCACGTGATGCCTTATCCGCCCCTGGGAAAAAAATCCACGCATCTTTCAAAACACAATCCAGGTGCCAGCATCATTTTCCTACGTATTTCGATATGAATACAGCACCAAACCATCAAGAATCATATGTTACATAAATACGGTTTTTGATTGTGGAAACATTATGCCTTTTGTGGCTCGTCTCCCTTCATTATTAATTCTTAACCATTGATGTACATAATATTCCCTCACATATTCTCTCTCCCACACTCCATCGTCTGTTGAAATGCTTGATGGGGTCAAACTAGATTTTCCACATCATCATATGATTTCATTACCATTGGAGCAAGTCAAGATAGATGATTTCACTACCATTGGAGCAAGTTAAGGTAGAATAAATCCTATTTACAATTTTGAAACTTTGTGTAAACGAATGAATAAAATTTTTGATGTGTACAATTCCAAGATCATCCAAACAAAGACAACAAGACCGCCCGAGCATAGCTCCATATAGGTCTTGCCAGATATAATTTACAGTGGCAGAAGGGAATGTGAAGAAATTGCATATGCGAGAACCTAGATATGCTATAATCCGGCTGAATGATAAACAAATTCGGCAAGTGCCAAAAATAGCTTCCATCTGCAATTATGAAATTTTAAATCTCTTTAAAAGTGAAGGCTCACTACACATCCTAACTAGTTAAACTGCTGCCTGAAGCAACTAACCAACATCCTGAATACTTAATCAACTGCATGCAACGACTAATTTGGCGTCTAACACTTCCAAATAGCATCTTAACTACTTGAATACCTTAACAAATCGAATCACAAATTAAGTTCCATAATGCAGTAGAACAAACTTAGACACCATATGAACGGCCCGAATACAATAAGACTTGGGTGTTTTCGCTCCCAGATCTAGCATTTAGTTCTTAGTCTAAAGAATGCCAACAATTTCTCCTTACAAAACATGATATTCTTGAAGTAGGTGCCGTGACTTTTTATTCCTAAATCAACCCCATAGATTTTTTTATTTTTTATTTTTTTTTTTTGGTTTGGGCACTGACCGTATTGGCCCACCCCCTTGATGGTGCACTTGAACGGCTAAGATCTTCCTGTTTGAATTTCTCCCTTTTTTTTGATGCTTTTTGTTTTAGATCTTTTTATACAGCAGATGTATGGTAAATGGACAAGTGCCATGGGAAGAAGCTTGGCAAGAACTTTAAACTGAATATATGCAAGCTATTTCTGACCATGTTTCCTCAGCAAATCATTTTAGGGCACCTTGTTGTATACAAGAATGTTTGTTCTGCCTAGATTTTGGGCATGGAAAATGCCAACGCGTGGCAGCGCGGAGGCATTTGACATGCCCAGAATCTGGGAAAACAAACATTCTTGAAACGTGATAACAACTTAGGTTGCATTCTGTGGGCACATCTGGGCATGAAAAATACCGACGCGCGGTAGCGCGGAGGCATTTGACATGCCCAGAATCTGGGCAAAACAAACATTTTTGAAATGTGATAGCAACTTAGGTAAGAATTCTAGGTAAAAGCTTTAGAATCACAGGTAAAAACTTCGGAGAGGGCTGAATGTCATGTAAATGCTCTAGAATGAGATGTAAATCTGCCAGAATGTGACGTAAATACGTCGCTGTTGAGCCGTCGCTTTTGAGCCATCGCATTTGAGCTAGGTAGGAATACATGAAGAGAAAGTGTGCCACATGGCGCTGTATGATTGGCAGATAACGCAAAATGCAACCTAAGTTGCTATTACGTGCCATTAGGGGTAAAAAAATAGGCTCACTTTGGACCTCATAACAGATAATTGAGGGCACCAAAGTGGGCGATTTTGAGTTCATATAAAAACTCTACTCTCACGCATTCAGTGAGCCAAAAGTTGCTTCAAATTGAACAGTGAAGGGTTTCCATCCGGCCATTCTGCTTTTAAGTGAGCCAAAGGTTGGCATCCCCATTTAAATACAGTAAGAACAAGGTTTTCGGCCCTGATATCCATCTTGTTTAACTATATGAATTGAATTGGCCCTGTTCAGATATAATATCCGCCCTTATCATTTGCGATTCTACCCATCGTTAGTGTGAAATGCTCTAGCAATAGTAAGCAACAATACCATTTGGCAGAGCATAAGAATAGACTGCTAAAAAAACCACAGTTGTAGCTTATAACACCAGCTCAAGACCATTTTGAATCAATTTTCCTAGTCTTTTATTAGAAATTGCAACTATTTTAGAAAGGTAAGGCAAGCCTTTAGCCAATCCCAATGGCATTTCTGGCCAATAATTTTAGGGTAGACCTTTTTGTGCTTAAAGCATGAGAGTTGTTCCGCATTCGCGATGCTCGAGCACAAGCAAAGATCCACATAACAGAATATCCGGCACGGGCTGAATGCATTTTTTTGGAGGGTTGATTTTTGGTGTTTAGGGTTCCCCAATGCATGTAAATAGAGTATCTTATAGGTACATTACAAGAAATTAACTAGAATATCTGGCACGGTCTGAATGCATTTTTTTGAAGGGTTGATTTTGGTGTTTAGGGTTTCCAATGCATGTAAATAGAGTATCTTATAGGTATATTACAAGAAATTAACTTGGACAGCATTTCTACATTAAATTATCCTTCACATTCATCCCTAATGTGTTTCTGACATGTTAAATTAATCATGCAAATACCTAAATAGATCAACTAATTCACATCCTGCCAACTTGCAACTACACAGGAGGCATGCTCTCTGTCAGACCAGATTTATCCTCAAAAAAAAAAAAGAAGGGAGGGGAGGGAGGGAGGGGGGAGGGTATATGTAGCTCTGGCATTTAAAGAATCAAACACCAAGACTGCGAGTGAGATCTATAGCTCCAAATTAAAATCTATATATACACTAAAAATGACATTAGTGGGAAAGTGGAGAACCAAGAATGGAGCTTTTATCGAAAATCATTGTAGGTCACCACTTACTCCAGATATGGTTGCTTCTTATTGTCCACTTACTCCAAATATGGTGCTTCTTATTGCAATGCATCTGTTGGCCTACTAGTGCATTCTAGGTTTATGTAGGTACAAGGCCTAGTTACTACTCTTTAAACAATTATGTATCATATGTTCATAGTCATAACTCAGAATTTGAATCGAATCGAAAAAATAGCTCGCACTTGCAAATTAATTCCCGCACTTCTATACTATAATAAAATACTTTAATTAAAATAGCTCGCACTTCTATACTATTGTACAAAAAATGTTTTGTTACAATCCAGAATCACCAGGAAACATATCTAAATTCTTGCTTCCAGATTATGACGCTACTCTAGCAAGGCTTTAGGCAACAGGGAGTGTTCAACAACTCTTGTAGCGAGCACAAATACCTCCAAAAAACTTGTCGATATGCTAATCAAGAACGACAGCTTTACTTTCTAATTTTTTCATTGCATCCTCCTTCTGTCCGTTGTTACTACTCTTCGAAAATCCTTTTCTTTTATCCCTTTTTTGTGATAATTAAATGTGTTTATCTTTTTTTTCAAATGTGAAAATACAAAAGAAAAAGGATGATGTCGCACTATAGGTTGCCCGAGAACGAAGGAATTATATTGTAAAGCCTCTCTATGAGAAGTGGAGTAAGGCCAAAGCTTGCAAGAAAAGGAGTCAAAGGACCAACACCAATGCAAAGAAGTCTTATCAACCCCCCCCCCCCCAAAAAAAAAAAAAAAAAAAAAAAAAAAAATGCGTAATCTGAGAACTGGCAATGGAAAATGAAAGGTGTATCATATTTTGAGGAATGAACGGGTAAGGCTAGAGTTTTTTTATGTAGTAAAAATTCAAGATAACATCAATTGGCATAAAACGTAAGTAAACTACATAGGCAAGTCGATTCCTGTAGTTCATATTAATTCTCCAACTGTGGCACCTAACCTCAGCACTCTACTGTGTGAATGCTGTGGAGAAATCCATCAAAAATGTCTCTTGAACTTCCCATTCCTCCAAGGCTTGAGTTTATATCTACAGGAATAAATGCTCTTCCAGATGATCTTGGTCTGTTAAAGTCACTTGTTGTCTCGGATATTGCACAATGCAACTCACTAGCTTCTATTCCAAAATCCCTGAAAGAATTGACAAATTGACAAATCCTAAGAATATTATTGAATGATTCTGCACCATTTCCAACAAAGGCATTGCTCAAACTCACAAATTTAGCAGTCTTGGATTCATACGATTTGAATGTGATATAGGATTCAAGCATAAATGGAAAGAAATTCGGGTTATAATGCCTTCAAGACTTGGCAAGATTAAGGATCCCGAGAATCTCAAGAAATACACAGAAATGACTCCTAGCATTAATGAAAAACTTCTCAAATTTAAAGTTCAAGTGAAATTGGAGCGTTGGGAGTGAAAATGATATAATATGAGGGTGTTATCAGGTTTTAGGTTTGTAAAATGAAGGTTTACGAAGGAGATTCTGAAAGGGAGCAGAAGTTTTTCCAGGTGACCAGGACTAGGTGCTTGTACAGAAGCTTGTGCTGCTAAATTTATCGTATACATCTGTAACAAATCTACTACCATTGAAGGCAGGATCGATAACAAATGTTCTAACACTAAAGGCAGGATCCTTCCTCAGTAGTATTAGGTGTTAGTAGTTAGAAGTTAGCTAACGCCTAACGTAAAATAATGTCTAATGGATTATTCTCAGATATACTAATGTGTTATTTTCTTCCCACAAAAAGGTCAGATTTGGACAATCTAATTTTCACTATTTTCAGCATGTAGATTATAAATATGCAATAAAAAAGCTAAACTCCTACTACTTCTGCTGTTACAACTCAAACCTGTGGCCTGCAACGCAAACCTGCAGACAAGAAGATCATTGGAGACAATAAGTCAACAAGATGATTGCAGCAATAGCTTGCCATAAGTAGATCCACAAACAAGACAATTGGATCATTGCAAGATACGTCATCGTACCTGGATCCATGTGGAGCCCTCGTGGTATGCTTAGAAGTTGCTGCAATGTTGTGGATGTCCAAGCACCCAACACAAAGAACAGAGACAAAAATGGCAAAAGGCATGTGGCTCAAAACAGAGGTGAGCTTATGCCAAAAAACACCCATGTGAGGTTTGTTTCTTAAATTAAGCACCTATAAATATTGGGCCAAACTATCTAAGTTAGTAACGTAGTAGAAGTTAGTGACGCTATAACGCATTAGCATAACAGTACGAATGCATTATGAGATCTTGTGTTTGACAGGGTGCCCCTTTGCACAAATCTTAGAGATAGAAAAAGGAGCATTACCTCTTTTTGCAAGAGTTGAGCATGGATTCTTGCAAGATCAAAAAAGCTTAAATCATTCTTTGTAAAGACATGATATTTGTCCAGTCTGGAGAGATTAGGCATGTCATGATGTCACATGTTTTGAGATTCTATTGAAGAAGCGAAGGGGCTTTGGTAAAACTTCAGGAGCTCAATTTAGGGCATTCCCAAATTGAAAGGCTACCTGCATCCCTTGAAAGTGTTGGATGCTTATCTATTTTAGAAACTGAAAGAGCTACCGATATCCATAGGAAGTTTCTTAAGCTTAGAGCTAAGCCAGAGCCTGGCGGCAGAAGACTGACGTTCTCCACTGCTATATCGATAAGGGCATTCTTTGACTGGCAGGACGATGAACGACAAGCCAAATGTCACATAATTCTGAGGGGTTTCCCACCTGCACCATATCCAATGGCAGAAAACAAGATATTCTATCATCCTGCCTCCCAAGGGTTCGCCCTTCAGGCAATCCAATATGGCGTGACACAAAACCCAAATAGTTCAACATTAGAATGCACAGTTTGGCATTTAGCAAAGTTCTGGCATTTTTTGTTCTTTCTTGTATCCTGAGTTGCTAGCTGTACCCATGCTAATTATCCTGTCATTTCTTTCCATAGCTTAATCTTGAATGCAAATCGATGCTTGGGGCAAAGTGATTAACTCTAGGAAGCATTTCTTAGCATTCAGAGGAAGTATTAAGCTTCTCTGTAAAATCTTCTTCTTTCTTCACCAATATGCAGACAATAACAGGGGGTTCCAGCGGGATTTGATATGGACATAATTCCTGAAATCATAGACCATATTCCTAAAATAATTGAATGGGTTATTATAAAAAAACATAGATTAATAATCATGTTAGCTTGCTGGTTAGATTGGTCAAAGCAGTCTTATTACGATAGACCATATCCCTGAAACAATTGAATGGGTTATTATTAAAAAAAAACATAGATTTAAGATAAAAAATAATCACGTTAGCTTGCTGGTGACATTGGTCAAAGTAGTCTTGTTAGGATATTGAGTTATTTTGGTAGAGGTTCGAGCCCCCATATTTCATATTCTAAAATCTTAAGCAAAGCGTATAGAGGCTCGATATACCATCAAAACTTTAGGCAAACTCGTATTTTATGTTTCAAAACTATAGGTGCCCCTAATCATAAATGACTATAAGTGAAATGAGAGGTGCCCAGACAAGGGGGATTCACTTGTGTTATGCGTATAAACCATCTGAGTGTATGCTAAGGGGTTTTTTATTGCCTATTTCGTACTTATAATAAAGGGTACTTACCATTTATTTCACTTGTCTAGTTGTATTTTAAGGAGTATAAGGGTATATCAAGCCAATTTTCTGCGTATGATAAGGGGGTTTCGCTTGACCCTAAGAACGCAGATGTCATATCCAAAATACATATAGGTGAATCCTCCGGTGCCCGTGAGTCCCGAAAGCTTTTTCTTTCGTCGATCGACGAGATCCGGACGACTGTGATAGTCCAAGGTGCACCTCGTTTAGAATATGTTATTAATTTAGGCAAACTTCTATTAGGGCTATAAACTACAGTAATCCACGATTGCGGTCAACCACGGATTGCTAATTACACCATGGAAATCTGGGATCCATTGGTATAGGCAGTAAATGTAAATTTCTAGCTAAAGGATCTTCATGAAGCATATTTAACAGAGACCAAGAGTTAATGCATACGTTAGAAGAAACTTAAAACTATACAGGATAACCAGGATAGATGACCAACGTGTATCTATTACTACTTCACAAGGGAGTCTAGAAAGAGGAGATGTTCGTACCAATTTCTTATAATTATAACTACCTAAAGTTAAAGGAAGGAAGGAAGGTAGGTATTTTTATCGTCCACGGAGCTGCAGTATAGGCAATCTTTGAGTCATGTTGTGAAACCGTGTCTATGAGCAAGTGTATGCTCAGATGAGTTGTAGTGCCATAGAAGCATCTCTTCCAGTAGGCAAGTGATTGATATCTTAATGCAACCATCAACCCATGGATGATATGCCATGGACTCGAATGGTACAGGTACAATGCTTTTCTTTGTGCTATTGTATGCCATGTTTAACTTTCAAGTGAGGTGGTCTTATATATCCCATGTTTAACTTTCACGTTTGGGCTTTGAATTTGATATTTTAGGGTTTGCGCTCTGCAAATTTTCCTTATCGATCATGGCGATCCCAATCTCTGTCCTCTACACCAAGTCCGACAAGCGGATTTTGTATGCTGAATCAGGCAAAGAGTTTGCCGATCTCCTTTTAAGCCTACTCTCTCTGCCACTGGGTTACGTGATGAATCTAATGAAGGAGTATTCCACCAGCACAGATGGAATTAGAAGCATAGCCAAGGTCTACCAGAGTGCGGAAAATTTGCAAGCATCTATGTTATATGTAAAAAGAGAAGATTTGCTCAATCAGAAGCCGTCTAAACCTCTTCCTCTGTTAGCTGCTGATCCAGAACCTAATCTTGCGCTTGCAATCCAGCATAAATATTACTTTTGCCGAAACTGTGGGCATCGGTTCGGCAAGTTTTCTGCCTCAGAATCTCAGCATAGTAGGCGTTGTACCTGCGGAGGTCAGTTTAGTACTGAGCTTCAGCTTGTTGAACGAATTCCGGATACGCCTGCTCCTATTCAAAAGCCAGGCTATGTCAAAAAAAATGTCAGGTTTATTGTTTCTGATGATCTGTCTATTACTCCTATTTCTACCATCAAATGCATAGATCTGCTGAGTTCTCTTAAGGTTCATGACATGTCGGACCTCAGCAGCATGGAGTTTGATGTTGAAGAGCATGAGGTACATGCCTAGGATTCCTTTAGTTACTTTCCTTGCTATGTTAACTGGATTTTGATGCTACATTTTGATGTGCTAGGTTGTGGAACTTGTGAAAGCCTGTCTCTTCTCAAGGTCTGCTTTGAATGATGTTTTCAAGACCAAACTCCATTGAACTGTCATAAGGTCACATGCTCCTCTCTTCATCTTAGATTCTCAGCTAGAAGTCGAGATAAAGCTAGAAGTCAGGATAAAGTTAAAGAAATTAGTCATGCAAGCAATCAGAAAGAGGAAAACGCAGTTTGGTGGAATAGGTAGATGGATTTTGTATTGAATAGAAACATATACAAAAGTATGCATCAGAGATGCGACGGTTCAGTTATGCCAGGTGGACAGACCATGGCTGACTCTATAATTCCATATTTTATCACTCCCACTTCAGCCTGGATCTGTCATAATCTTCAGTAAGTATCTGTCATGCTGAAATTTGTCTCGAGCAAGTGCTTTAGTCATTATGTCAGCTAGCATCTCCAGAGTTGGGCAGTATAAGAAACTGATCACACCATTTTGAACTTGGTCTTTTATAAAATGATATCTTGTTCCAATGTGACGAGTTCTTGGATGATACTTTAGAGAGTTAGCCATAGCAATTGCACTTTGATTATCACCATATAATAAAGTAGGTGCTTGTTGCTCCAACATAATTCCTCTCAATAGTTGACGTAACCAGATTGCTTCTTGTGCAGCAAAGCTAGCTTGCTTCTTGTGCAGCAAAGCTAGCTGCAACATATTCGGATTCTGTACTAGATAGTGCCACTATTGTCTGTTTCTTACTCTTCCACGATATAACAGAATTTCCAAGCAAGAAAACAAATCCGGAAGTAGATCTTCTAGTATCCTGTTCGCCTGCCCAATCTGAATCAGTGTATCCAACCAATCTGAATGATTCTTTATCATCAACTCTAGAATAATATAAAGCATGATCCCTTGTTCCTTGAAGATATCGCATAATGCGTTTCACTGCTGTCCAATGTGCTTCACCTGGATTTTCCAAAAACTGGCTGACCACTCCCACTGCATATGACAAGTCTGGTCTTGTACATATTGCTAGATAAATCAAGCAACCACGTCATAGTGGCGATAAGGAACCGATGCATGTGAGCTATCTCTAATCCGTTTTAGGAGACATATCGGATGTAAGTTTACATAATGCCTCCATAGGTGTTGAGATCGTTGAGACTGGTTTTGCTATCTTGCATATTGAATCTTTTAAGCACATCATCAATATATTTGCTTTGAACTAACCTCAACCAACCCTCTTCACGATTTCTCACCACCGTATGCCAAGACAATAACCGATCTCCCCCATGTCTTTCATGTCAATTTCATGAGAGCGCTCTTTCACTTGAAGCAATGAAGACATATGATTTGCAAGAATGATACAATCGCCAACGTACAAGGCTTACAATGACAAGAAATTCTCCCACGGTTTTAACATAAACATTTGCCATCGCCTCGATTCGTAAAAAGCATTAATACGATCATACCATGCCCTTGGGGATTGCCCGAGTCAGTATAATGCTTTGTTCAACTTGTAAACAAGATGTTCTTGTCCTTTGACATAACCTTCAGGTTGGGAAATAAAAATCTCCTCTTGAAGCTCTCCATGAAGAAAAAGCGGTCGTTACATCCATTTGGTGTACTTCAAGATTAGCATGAGCAAAGAAAGGCAAGCGTGATTCGAATGGAAGACATACGCACTACTGGTGAGAATGTGTCAAAGAAATCAATGCCTTCCACTTGAGAGAAACCTCTACGAACAAACCTTGCCTTCCACCGCTTCTACTTGGCCACCGCATCTCGCTTAACCTTAAACAACCATTTGGTGTCGACCACGTTATGCCTCAGCGAAGATGAGCAAGCTCCCACGTGTCATTCTTCATCAAAGAGGCATATTCTTCATCCATAGCTTTCGCCACTCACTTGCATTCTCTCCTTCTAAAGCTTCTTGAACACTTGCGGGTTCAACAAGAGTAGGATCGGTAGATAGCGACCATTAAGCCCCTTGATTTTGTTCTCCTAAGAGGTGACTCGTGCTTCAATTGCTTTACGCTTAAGATAGCTAGTGCGGCCGGTTTGATAGTGCCTCTATTTGGCCGAGGATCACTCTGTATGGGCGGGCCTCCTCCCATTGACACCGCCATAAATTAATAGATGCCCTTAAAAATTATACTTGGGACTTCCTCAATATCCATGATCGGGTTGTGCATGCACTCGGGGCTGATTTTCCTGCTATCATAGAAGGGGAATCTTTGTCTTGTATGGTTTCATGGCTCACACCACTTGATGATGCTTCATGTGTGAAGGTGGGTGGCTGAAAATCAGACTCTAAATCTCCCACTAGAGTGTTATCCATCATGCACCAATCATCAAGTGTATCAAAGTCATCCAAAAAAACAAGCTATGCGGAAAACTGCTAGAGGTACTCCCACCGTTTCGCACACTAAACATGCCATTTGCTCCCCATACAATTCATTTTCATTGAAGATGACATCTCTACTAATCAATAGCGTTCTTCCAAGCAAGCTATATAATCAGAGCGCCTTCAGCCTCGGCATATCCAACAAGCACACATTTTTTTCACTTTGCATATCCAACTTCTTCCTTTTCTTTTATGAACATGGGCATAAGCAACACATCCGGAATATCCTGGATATGGCTAAGGGGCTGGCTTCTTTCCCGTCCATGCTTCATATGGGGTAATGCCATTCACTCCGGACGTGAGGGCAACCTATTTCTCAAGTAACTTTCCGTTGTTACTTTGCTTCTCCCTTAACATGTTAGGCATACTAGCATAATTCAACATTGCTTTTAGCACTTTCCATCAAGGTCCTATTCATGCTTACGCAACTCCATTTTGTTGCGAGTATATGGAGTGGTGTGTTTGGTGAATAATGCCTGTCTCCTTGCAATAGTGATCAAATTCCCCGAAAAATACTCTCCACCACCATCGCCGCCCTTAACCTTAATTAATTGCCCCCGCTTTGTCTTTCCATTTGAATGCGGAACTCTCTAAACATAGCTAGTACTTCAGATTTTCCGGCAAGAAGTCTAACTGGTTACAAACACGGAAAATCATCGATGAAGGTCAACATATAGCGTTTCCTTCCCATAGTCATGGTCTGCATTGGCCCACATATGTCAGAGTGTACAATCTCCAAAGGTGCACTGCCCTCCCACTTTCTCCTACTGGAAATGATGTTCTACTATGCTTTCCCATCACGCAGGCCTCACAGAATTCAAGCATATCATCTTCAAAGGGTTCAAGATCATCAACCATCCTCTCATTCGCCAGTTTCTTAAGTGCTTGAATATTTGGATGTCCCATTCTATTATGCCATTGTTGAATGTGCGTCACATTTGCCTTCACTGCTAGGGCTTGTGCTGGGTCCTTCATTCTTGCATCAAGTTTATATAGACTATCCACTCTTGTGCCACTTGCAATTTGATCTCCAAACTCATCAAATATAGTGCATTTAGTTTTTGTAAAGAGGGCACTTAAACTCAGATCTGCAATTTTTTCCTACTGATAATAAAGATTATGTCAACCCCGCACATAATGCACATTTTGTATCTCTTGGACCTTTGCTCCACCTTTGACCATTATTGAGCCTCTCCCAATCGATCTCAAGTGATCTACTATCCCCTATGTAGACTGTCTCTTATTTGTAAAGGGCTCAAATGTATGGAAAACTTCTCTGATTGGAGTCATGTGCATGGATGCACCAGAGTCCAGCCACAAGACCCTATCTTCTCCACTGCCTGGAGAGTTTCGCACCATAAATAACTTCCCATCATGCCCTCGACATCCTCGGTCCCTCTTTTCTTCACTATGGGCTCAATCTGCATTACGATCATTGGGCACTCGACTCTACAATCTCTTGCTATATGTCCCGGTTTGTTACATCTATAGCAAGGCCCTTTGGTGGTTCTCTCCACTCTCCCACCGCTTTCGTCTCCTTCTCATAGGATCCCCGCTTGTCCCAGCTCCAATGATCCAAATATAATGGGCTTCTTCCCAAGCCAAGGCTTCTTCCTTTGGTGAAGAAAGCAAAGATTCTTTGATTCCCCTTTCATCTTCAACTTCCTCTCCTCTTCAAGTAAAGCCGATACTACGGAATCAAAATCGATTTGGGATATTTGTTAGTGTAGTCACCGCTTGCCCAAATTCGTGTAAGTCCCTTAAGCACACCGCTTATCCGATCTTCCACGGGGACTATTGACTTTACACGCCCGGTATACCACCAAAGATCGCAACCCGCTTAAGAATTCTCCACACTTTCCCTGATTCCATCGTAATTGCAAACAATTGCTGCTTTAATGATAATTCACAATTTTTTCCTGATCCGCCAAATGCCTTAGTAAGGTCATCCCAATTTGTTTTAGCATTCTTTTGCAAATCAACTAGATGGACATAGCCTTCTCCCAGTGCCAGTCCTATGGTAGTGACCGCCTTTTTATCCCTTTTCTCCCACTCAAGGGCTTTGTCAGCATCTGCTGGTTTGGGTTCACTACCGTCAACTAATCCCCATGTGGATTCCCGCATTAACACCATTTGTAATTTTAAGGACCAGGTATGGAAATTCTCCCCAGTAAATTTTTCCAAGAATTTTTCTAGAAACTTATCAATGCTTTGTGCTGTGTTTGTCATTTCGAAATTCAAAGGAATTGAAATTTATAAAATACCTTTACAATTCTTCAATAGAATGACAATCGTTCAAAAACACTCCTACGGCTTGAACGGCTTGTATGATTTGCGAATCCAACGCCCTGATGAATGCTCTTCTGTTTTAGGGTAATCTTCTGTTTTGGCTGCCGTTGAACAGGTCCTCCAAATTTGGGCTTATATTTGGGCTGATTTTGTGGATTATATTTGGGCGGATATGTGAAGAAAACGGGAGGTTGTGAGCGTGGGTTATAATTGGGCTTATCTTCCTCAAAAGGGCGCTGCTTCAAGAATCGATTCTGCCTATTTTTGGGCTGGAAAGGTTTTTGATTTTGATGTCTGGCAGATGCCGACTCTGATTTGCGCTGTTGCAGCCGATGATTGAGGGTAAGTAAGGCAAGTCGAATTTTTATCTCTCTCCTACGGTCGTCCTTGCTCTTACCCATCGCTGGGCTCTGATACCATAAAGAAATTAGTCATGCAAGCAATCAGAAAGAGGAAAACGCAGTTTTGGTGGAATAGGTAGATGGATTTTGTATTGAATAGAAACATATACAAAAGTATGCATCAGAGATGCGACGGTTCAGTTATGCCAGGTGGACAGACCATGGCTGACTCTATAATTCCATATTTTATCAAAAGTATCATTCATTTGCTTCATAGAAATTTGCAGTCTTGTTTCAATGAACACTTTGCTTTATACCAAGTTTATTCCACTAGATCTTTAGCAAGTAGGCCTCGTGTACTGTCCATGCCTTGTTGGTTTGCGTTGGAGGATTTTCCACTCGAATAGCGATTTTTTGATTTTATAATTGCTATTGCTAATGGGTCATGTATTGGTTCCGTAGACATTTTTCAATTCCGTAGATGATAAAATCAAAATCAATCCAGTTCAAGCCAGGCGATGATAGTTAGAAGTGGTCCTCTTTTCTTCAAGTATAAACTACATCTGCTTAAATGACCAAAGCTTGGCTATAATGTATCTATTGTTGAGGCATTTGCTACTTACAGATCTAAACAAACTATTGTCCTGCCTCTCCAATTGCTCTTATCTATGTCACATTTCATCTAATTCAGTTGCTTTTCTACTAATCTATGATCCTTCACGAATCATATTGTATCATGCTCTTCTTCATCTACCTCTGCATTAGTTAATTCGCCCATATCACAAGTGGCATGTGATTGCCATAGCATGGTTGAGACATGTTCATAGATTGTGAATCTTTCCCATTATGCATGTCTAAAGTTCTTGGATGAGGATAATAATTTATTTTCACGTCAGCTTTTGGATGCCCACAGTTGTAATTGACAGGAACGTGGAACATGATGTTGATCCTCGGGACGTTATCTTCTATACAAAGTTTACTTGACTAGATTTTTATCACAAATCCTTGTTGGTTCGGGTTAGAGGAATTTTCACTTGAATTGCACATTTTTTATTCTATAATTGCTCGTATAGCAAGTTGAAAGCAAGACTTTAGACTAGTTGCTTTCTAGAATTGCCAAATTCTTTGATCAACATCTAACATAGGTGTAGAAAGGTCGCAATAAAAGATAACAATAAATTTCAATTGACTTTAAAGTCCACTAGGACCAAGGTCTGTGGGACCTAATACAATGGATACAGTAAGCCACTACAATTTAGGATTAAAGAACTTTTGTCCGGAATGTTTTTCGAAGGAGAAAGCTTAATAGTAATGAGCCTATAGGATTATGTACACAACCACATCGTCTACCCTTGACATCTTTGTTCAAGGAATTGTATATGTTTATTTAGATGCCTGTGTAGCGATTGATGTGGGGTCAAAAAAGATGTATATTTCTCTCTGATAGTCGTAAATGCTTGGCAAATTTGGAGTGTATGTCCTTCATCTTCTAGAGTTTTCAGCTGACAACGCTCGCAGATTTTGAACTCCCTTGGTTCATCAACCCATCTAGCTGTCTCAATCCTAAGTTGGTGTGCACCTGCATGAATAACTACAATGCCTCGACATTTTTTGCTAATCAGGAGTGCCAAAAATGCTTGTGGTCCATGGGTCAAAGTAGGGTCCTTGTGCTTGTCCAAGAAACAAGTATCCATGTGTTGCTTCAACCGCAAATCTTCATTGTCATTTATTTGTAGAAGGAAAATTAACACGTTAATGGAGGATCAAGTTTTAGTAAGGTGATCGAAGCTTTCTATTTGAATGATACTCTTCAACATTTAGAAAGCTTGTACCAGTTGTTAATTTTTACTGGAAAAAAAAAAGAGACAAACCCGTTATTTGCCTAAAAGACTTTTGCCTAACTGCCTCTTTTTTGTAAATACAAACCAAGCATCAATTAATTGATACACTTCTTAGCCTCAACACAACATAAAAATATTACGAGTTGGATGCATGTATAGGAACTGCCTCGTTGGAAGAAGAAGCCTCATGGGCATGACTACGCAGAAAAGAAGAATTTTTTTCTGCTTCTAATTTTCCTGGCCGTTGCTATTTCATCATCAAAGAGCATTGGCTAATATGATATGAATAGATTAGGATCAGAGAAAGCTTCACCTTCCCTTATAGAAACTTGTCCACGTAAGAATCGAATATAACAAAATGAAAATTGTAAGTCCAAGATAGATCCAAACAATCCATTTAGTATTAAGAGGCTTTAGGAGAAACATGCGCTTATATAGATCGATTACAAATTTGGTTGTAGTAAGTAACTTCATTATCGAATATATCAAGCAAGGCAAATATGAAGTTGTACTGCAATATTTGAGCATATGAGGCATGATGGTATAGTTCCAAGTGAAATGGTCATCTTTAAGACAATTTGCTACAATCAAGTTGGACATCTAATGTATATTCCAGATGATGCTTCCCGACTTCATGTTCTGCGGCAGTCCCGTCATGATTCTCCCTCTCACGCCATTTTGAATTGCCAAGACTCGAACTCATTGCGCCGATTATTGGTGGCCAAATCTCCAATGCACTCGCTTGAGAATTTTGTGCGCCATGTGATATTTGCTGTCGCAAAAGCTCCAAAGCACCGCTCACATGGCCTCGCCTCACCTTTTTACCGCCAAGCCAGTCCTTGGAAGAGCATTTCAGTGGATTTCATTGTCAAGCTTCTATCTTCCCAGAGCCATGACGCTATCCTTGTTGTCATTGACCACTTCTCTAAGATGGGGCATTTCATTCCTTGTAGCACTTCTATCTCCAAAGGAAGCCATGGTCGTTCTCTTTGCTTTGAGAGATATTGCTGGTTTTGGAAGCATTTGCAACTCTTACTGTGGAACATTCGCTCTCTTTCGGAAATCACCCAATGGGCAAGTGGAGTACACTAATCAGACACTTGAGTAGTATTTGTGATGCTTCATCAATTATCAGCAAAATGACTGGGTTGATTGGCTACCCCTTGCGGAATCTGCTTACAATAATTCTGTCCATGCTTCCACAGGCCAGACATCATTCTTTATTAATTTTGGCATGCATCCCGGTGGTCTCTCATTGCTCTTGGATATCACTTTCACCAATCCCACCGAGGACAGGCTCGAGAAGCTCAAGATGCTCCATAATGACTTTCAGCACCATAAAAACCCAAATATTTAATAAATGGGAAAAACTCTGAAATACCCTTATGTTTTGCTAAAATTAACAAAACGCCCCTAGTTTTGGGGGTATTTTAATGGAAATGATCATAACTTTTTTGTGATGATCCAAATGAGAATGAGCCTTTCAGAGCTATTGTAGAAGAAGTTGAGATCTTTCCATGAAAGTTAACATCTTCTGAATCAGAGTCCGAAATCTCAAGTTATGGTCTCGTAAATCCTTCTGAAATTTCTACAATTTTCTTGTGTATTAAAAATAGCATAACTTGTGATTTAAGACTCCGATTTATATGATCTTACCTTTGATGGAAAGATCTCATCCTCTTTTACAATATCTCTGAAAGGCTCATTCTCATTTGGATCATCACAAAAACGTTATGATCATTTCCATTAAAATACCCCTAAAACTAGGGGCGTTTTGTTAATTTTAGCAAAACATAAGGGTATTTCAGAGTTCTTCCCTAAATGGAAATAAAGGAAAATTTTAAAAATGCCCCTAATTTTTTTGCAAAATTGCGAAAATACCCATGTTTTAGCGGTATTTTTGGTAAAATGGCCATAACTTTTTTCTAATGTTCCAAATAGGAATGTGTCCTCAGATAAATCACCTGAATTGGAGTCTGGAATCACAAGTTATGTGAAATCGTACACAAATAAATCGTAATTATAGCTTACGATTCCGAACTCCGGTTCAGAAGATTTTAGCTTTGGTGGAAAGATATAGAATAGAATATAATAGAAATTAATGTTCCTTGTGCCCTCAGGCCCCTGGACTTGTGTAGCATAGGCGAGCTCCCTGAAAGGGCGCTATTAGCACATCGCGCTGATTTAATGCAGCCTTTTTTGAAGGCTTACTTTTTTCTATTAGTACCAGCACCCCGCTTTACATTGGCGTCGTGGCCGTGCGGTGGTGCATCGTTAGCAATAAGCTTTTAACTGAACAATTTGTGTGGGGTTTATGAGTCGCCTCTTGTGCGGTTCATATCACAAGCCCTCTTTCTTTGTGTACTTCTCGATGTTTGATCATCATTCCCTAGATTGCGTCTGCCATGTCTCTCATTGTTTCTGTCCTTTGTCATCAGAATGTGTACTGGTTGTCCCCATCTTATATTTTTGTATTTGTCTCTGATGTCTCCGTATATCGGGCACTCATTAATCACGTGGTTCTCATCCTCCACTTCCCAAGTGTCACAGATTCTGCATATCCGGCCCTCTCCTTTTCTATTCCCCTCCGCCTGTCTTTTTCAATTCTTAGATCATGACTCCCCATCCTAAATCTTGCGAGGATGTCTCTTCTGGACTTTCCTAGCAGGTTATCTCGGTACATCTGATGTCCTATCTGTTGTTCTAGATTGAAGACTGTCATGAGCCAGAGTGTCTTGGGTCCTGTGTGTTTTTGTAGCCATGCTCTTGTAGCTCTATCTGCCCATTCTTCATTCCACTTCCCTTTGTTTATTAGGTCACTCAGATTCATTCCTATTTCTCTGGTCCATCTTGCTACATCCTTAAACCACCCACTGCCTATGAGAATGTGTGATTTTGCTGACTCGATGATTGCAATACTTGACAGCTTCCCTTGGTGATCTCCTGCATTGTCCTTTATTAGGTATTTGATGGTCCTCTCCCATGCTCTCACCTCCATTGGTTTCTGCCCGGTTTCTATTATCATGATTGTTAGTGGCGTATTTGCCCGTACCTTAAATTCCTGTTTGTGCCATTGTCTGAGGATTCCTTCATGTTTGTCCCACTTTTTGTCTGTTAAACCTGGCCCCCAAGCTTCAGCCCCATATAGTTGCGTCATGGCTACTACTACACTGAATAAGTAACAGTTGATGTCCCAATCAATTATTCTACTTTTATTGCAGAATTTTTTCATATTGAAATAGCTCCCAATGGCTGATTGAAACCTCGTGTCTGCACCTTTGGCCCATTTCCCCGTACTGTGTGCATCATATCCCAGATATCTCAGATTTCTATTTTTCTCTATTTACGCCTCCATATACCGAAGATCTATGCTTGTTCTTATGCCCAAGATGACTATCTTGGTTTTTGTCGTTTATCATTAGCCCCTGCTTTTTTCACAAAAGGTCTCTAGTATCTTTAGTAATCATGCATCCCTTTATTCTTTGTGGCCATCATGCTCGGATCATCGCAGATAAAGATAATAGGTACCTTGGTATCTCCTAATGTAGGGGCATGTTTGTCCCCTGTTGTTCGCTATGTAGCCCCGCAATGCATCTATGTATATTCCTAATAAAGTCAGAGATAGAGGACACCCCCTGCTTTGATGCCTCGATCACGCTTTTATTGCCTATCCTCCCCTGCTCCATCTTCACATATACCCTATGGTACAGTCTTGCAATCGATCCCGCCATGTCTCTTAGTGCTTGCATATCTATCGGCCTTTGTAAGAGTTTCTCCCTGGACCGTGGTTTAATGCTTTCCTAAAATCTACAAATCATCAAATTATTTTCTTTCCCCCGACTTTGTTACGCTTTATTAATATCACAGGGGGTTACTAGATGGTCTGTGGTTGAGTGTTCCGCCAAAGCCCGCTTGCCCCTCCCCCCCTCGATTTCCCGCTTCATTGTTTCAATTTGTTTGCCCAGACTTTTTCGAACCATTTTGGTAAGATGGAGCTCACCATTATTGTCCTATAGTTTCCGGCTCATGTCTCCTTCCCCTTGTGTAGAGGTATGACCACTCGTTGTATGTCCACCGTCTGGGAGCCCTCAGATGTATTATGCCATTGAAAATGTCTGTGACTTGTTTCCCTATTGTTGTTTCAGCACACTTCAGTAACTCCACTGTTAGTCCGTAGAGGTTCGGGGCTTTGTTATTAGCCATCCTGTTTAGCGCTATCATTACTTCTACAGGCCATAAGGGATCAGCCACTTTGAAAAACTATGACCATAGTGGCAAACTAGAAATGATGGCCATGCAAGCTAGCTTAATGCATGGAGAAAATCGTTCTTACAATGAGATCATCCATTAGGGATTTTTTGAGATTAAAAAAGGGCCTTCAAAACATGCCAACTAAGCCAAATGAAGATAAATGAACTACCAATCGAATCGAGCCCTGACGGGTCCAAATGTAGAAACTGCTATAACTAACTTACTGAATTACATTTTCTAGCATAACTATTGATAAAAAAGTCCAAATGAGCTTTTGTTTAGTGAAATAGATAGATCTCGTTGAGATCTTTCCAAGCTTAGGTGCTTTGCACATATTTTAACCACTTATGATTGTCAAAACTCTAAAAAATATGGTTTTTACCATTTTTTACTATCCTACGGGGCTAAAAGATATGCAAACCACCCAAGGTTGGAAAGATCTCAATGAGATCTATTTGAATGATACTCTTCAACATTTAGAAAGCTTGTACCAGTTGTTAATTTTTACTGGAAAAAAAAAGAGACAAACCCGTTATTTGCCTAAAAGACTTTTATCTAACTGCTTCTTTTTTGTAAATACAAACCAAGCATTAATTAATTGATACACTTCTTAGCCTCAACACAACATAAAAATATTACGAGTTGGATGCATGTATAGGAACTGCCTCGTTGGAAGAAGAAGCCTCATGGGCATGACTACGCAGAAAAGAAGAATTTTTTTCTGCTTCTAATTTTCCTGGCCGTTGCTATTTCATCATCAAAGAGCATTGGCTAATATGATATGAATAGATTAGGATCGTAGAAAGCTTCACCTTCCCTTATAGAAGCTTGTCCACAGAAGAATCAGAATATAACAAAATGAAAATTGTAAGTCCGCATAGATCCAAACAATCCATTTAGTATTGCGAGGCTTTAGGAGAAACATGCAGGCTTATAGATCGATTGCAAATTTGGTTGTAGTAAGTAACTTCATTATCGAATATATCAAGCAAGGCAAATATGAAGTTGTACTGCAATATTTGAGCATATGAGGCATGATGGTATAGTTCCAAGTGAAATGGTCATCTTTAAGACAATTTGCTACAATCAAGTTGGACATCTAATGTATATTCCAGATGATGCTTCCCGACTTCATGTTCTGCAGTCCTGTCATGATTCTCCTCTCGCCGGCCATTTTGGAATTGCCAAGACTCTGGAACTCATTGCGCGAGATTATTGGTGGCCAAATCTCCAATGCACTGTTGAGAATTTTGTACGCTCATGTGATATTTGCTGTCGTGCAAAAGCTCCAAAGCACCGTTCACATGGCCTGCTTCAGCCTTTACCAGTTCAAGCCAGTCCTTGAAAGAGCATTTCAGTGGATTTCATTGTCGAGCTTCTATCCTCCCAGAGCCATGACGCCATCCTTGTTGTCGTCGACCATTTTTCCAAGATGGCGCATTTCATTCCTTGTAGCACTTCTATCTCCAGTGAAGCCATGGCTGTTCTCTTGCTTTGAGAGATATTGCTGGTTTTTGGAAGCATTTGCAACTCTTACAGGTGGAACATTCGCTCTCTTTCGGACATCACCCAACGTGCAAGTGGAAAGCACTAATCAAATACTTGAGTAGTATTTGCGATGCTTCATCAATTATCAGCAGGATGACTGGGTTGATTGGCTACCCCTTGCGGAATCTGCTTACAATAATTCTGTCCATGCTTCCACAGGCCAGACATCATTCTTTATTAATTTTGGCATGCATCCCCGGTGGTCTCTCATTGCTCTTGGATATCACTCAGTCAATCCCAGTCGAGGACAGGCTCGAGAAGCTCTGCATGCTCCATAATGATCTTCAGCACCATAAAAACCCAAATATTTAATAAATGGGAAAAACTCTGAAATACCCTTATGTTTTGCTAAAATTAACAAAACGCCCCTAGTTTTGGGGGTATTTTAATGGAAATGATCATAACTTTTTTGTGATGATCCAAATGAGAATGAGCCTTTCAGAGCTATTGTAGAAGAAGTTGAGATCTTTCCATGAAAGTTAACATCTTCTGAATCGGAGTCCGAAATCTCAAGTTATGGTCTCGTAAATCCCTCTGAAATTTCTACAATTTTCTTGTGTATTAAAAATAGCATAACTTGTGATTTAAGACTCCACGAGAATGATCTTACCTTTGATGGAAAGATCTCATCCTCTTTTACAATATCTCTAAAAGGCTCATTCTCATTTGGATCATCACAAAAACGTTATGATCATTTCCATTAAAATACCCCTAAAACTAGGGGCGTTTTGTTAATTTTAGCAAAACATAAGGGTATTTCAGAGTTCTTCCCTAAATGGAAATAAAGGAAAATTTTAAAAATGCCCCTAATTTTTTTGCAAAATTGCGAAAATACCCATGTTTTAGCGGTATTTTTGGTAAAATGGCCATAACTTTTTTCTAATGTTCCAAATAGGAATGTGTCCTTCAGATAAATCACCTGAATTGGAGTCTGGAATCACAAGTTATGTGAAATCGTACACAAATAAATCGTAATTATAGCTTACGATTCCGAACTCCGGTTCAGAAGATTTTAGCTTTGGTGGAAAGATATAGAATAGAATATAATAGAAATTAATGTTCCTTGTGCCCTCAGGCCCCTGGACTTGTGTAACATAGGCGAGCTCCCTGAAAGGGCGCTATTAGCACATCGCGCTGATTTAATGCAGCCTTTTTTGAAGGCTTACTTTTTTCTATTAGTACCAGCACCCCGCTTTACATTGGCGTCGTGGCCGTGCGGTGGTGCATCGTTAGCAATAAGCTTTTAACTGAACAATTTGTGTGGGGTTTATGAGTCGCCTCTTGTGCGGTTCATATCACAAGCCCTCTTTCTTTGTGTGTACTTCGATGTTTGATCATCATTCCCTAGATTGCGCCCCGCATGTCTCTCATTGTTTCGTCCTTTGTCATCGAATGTGTACTTGGTTGTCCCCATCTTATATTTTTGTATTTGTCTCTCGATGTCTCAGATATATGGGCACTCATTAATCACGTGGTTCTCATCCTCCACTTCCCAAGTGTCACAGATTCTGCATATCCGGCCCTCTCCTTTTCTATTCCCCTCCACCTGTCTTTTTCAATTCTTAGATCATGACTCCCCATCCTAAATCTTGCGAGGATGTCTCTTCTGGACTTTCCTAGCAGGTTATCTCGGTACATCTGATGTCCTATCTGTTGTTCTAGATTGAAGACTGTCATGAGCCAGAGTGTCTTGGGTCCTGTGTGTTTTTGTAGCCATGCTCTTGTAGCTCTATCTGCCCATTCTTCATTCCACTTCCCTTTGTTTATTAGGTCACTCAGATTCATTCCTATTTCTCTGGTCCATCTTGCTACATCCTTAAACCACCCACTGCCTATGAGAATGTGTGATTTTGCTGACTCGATGATTGCAATACTTGACAGCTTCCCCTGGTGATCTCCTGCATTGTCCTTTATTAGGTATTTGATGGTCCTCTCCCATGCTCTCACCTCCATTGGTTTCTGCCCGGTTTCTATTATCATGATTGTTAGTGGCGTATTTGCATCTTTTAAATTCTGTTTGTGCCATTGTCTCCAGGATTCCTTCATGTTTGTCCCACTTTTTTGTCATTAAACCTGGCCCCCAAGCTTCAGCCCCATATAGTTAAGTCATGGCTACTACTACAATCAATAAGTAACTTGATGTCCCAATCAATTATTCTACTTTTATTGCGAAATTTTTCATATTGAAATAGCTCCCAATGGCTGATTGAAACCTCGTGTCTGCACCTTTGGCCCATTTCCCCGTACTGTGTGCATCATATCCCAGATATCTGTATTCTGCTGTTTCCTCTATTTCTGTCTCCATATACCTGAAAGATCTATGCTTGTTCTTATGCCCGAAGATGACTATCTTGGTTTTTGTCAGGTTTACTGTTAGCCCTGTTTTTTCACAAAAGGTCTCTAGTATCTTTAGTAATCTGTGCATCCCTTTATTCTTTGTGGCCATCATGCTCAGATCATCAGCGTACAGCATAATAGGTACCTTGGTATCTCCTAATGTAGGGGCATGTTTGTCCCCCTGTTGTTCTGCTATGTAGCCCTGCAATGCATCTATGTATATTCCGAATAAAGTCGGAGATAGAGGACACCCCTGTTTGATGCCTGTATCACAGTTTATTGCCTATCCTCCCTGTTCCATCTTCACATATACCCTATGGTACAGTCTTGCAATCGATCCTGCCATGTCTCTTAGTGCTTGCATATCTATCAGCCTTTGTAAGAGTTTCTCCCTCGGGACTGTGTCGAATGCTTTCCTAAAATCTACAAATCATCAAATTATTTTCTTTCCCTGGACTTTGTTCTGCTCTATTAATATACGGAGGGTTACTAGATGGTCTGTGGTTGAGTGTTCCGGCCTGAAGCCTGCTTGCCCCTGTGCCCTCAGATTTCCCGCTTCTGCCCATTGTTTCAATTTGCTGTCCAGGACTTTTCCGAACCATTTTGCGAAGATGGAGCTCACCATTATTGTCCTATAGTTTCCGGGCTCATGTCTGCTTCCCCCCTTGTGTAGAGGTATGACCCTGTTGTATGTCCACCTGTCTGGGAGCCCTGTATGTATTATGCCATTGAAAATGTCTGTGACTTGTTTCCCTATTGTTGTTTCAGCACACTTCAGTAACTCCACTGTTAGTCCGTAGAGGTTCGGGGCTTTGTTATTAGCCATCCTGTTTAGCGCTATCATTACTTCTACAGGCCATAAGGGATCAGCCACTTTGAAAAACTATGACCATAGTGGCAAACTAGAAATGATGGCCATGCAAGCTAGCTTAATGCATGGAGAAAATCGTTCTTACAATGAGATCATCCGGATGAAACAAAAAAGAGTTAATTGCCAATAATTCGTTTTTATTTTTGTTCTATTTGTCTCTCTCTTATTTGATATTGTTCTTGTTTTATTGTAGAGGCTCGAAGTACATTAAGGGCAAGTTCTTCTGCTGAAGCAGAAGTTGTAGGAGGCACCTCAACACAAGTTGTTGGATCTACGACAAGCATATCTGAGCCTTCAAATATTTATGCAGCATCAAACATTATACCGTTGTAGTCCGGTAGTCCAAAGAATGAACTTTGCACCTGTGGGCTTTTCCATTTGCATCAACTAAGAGTTCTACAGTGATGAATTTCTACAATATCCCAACAGGTACATGGTTTTTAGATTATTTTAATTTGCAGATCTGTTTTGTTGAAGGCCTAATATTGTGTGAGTTTTTTCGTAGCATCATTTAGATGAAAAAGTGAATCCTTTTGTAAGGAGATATCAATGATGCATCTGCACAGATGTTTGCTGCAATAATACAAAGAACATAACAGATTTTGTACAGAGTTGTATTTGCAATATATACACAGGTTTTTGGCAATACATACACAGGTCTTTGCTCCATTCAGATTTTGTATAAATTCAATGTAAATCCTACTATAAATTGATCATGATCTGCACATAATTCTATAATTGATATTTTGTAACAGATATTAAACTTAATTTTGTTCTTAAAATTTTGGAGCATCTGTTATGTTGTAACAAATGTTATGAGGTTATGTTATGACCATAACATGCTTGTTATGGCCATAACGAATCACGCTACTGGATATAACATTAGAAAATGGATCGTTTAGGTTTGAACATGGGCCTAAAGGACGAGGCCCAAGACGTTAACTAGAAGCACTCTAGTTTTGGCCAAGTTAACTCTCATGCCAGTGAACTGACAGAAAGTGTCTAGAGCATCCAGGTGTCGCTGCATGTCTTCTGGGGTATAGGCTAGAACGTCGTCGTCAGCATATATGAGTTGCCGAATAATGTGATGCATAAGTTAAGCGCCCCCTCCTCCGTGTAAACGTGGATGTGCTGACGTGGGTGTCGACATGAACACTATAGAATTGCGCGAAATGGTGCACCTCTGTTTAGACAAGCCTGCTAAAAAAGCTAAGTCCCCAAAAAATAACAGAGACACTAGATATAACATGCCGTCATGTTTGAACTGCAGCATATGCATGGCATATCCGTGGCATATCCACGTTATATCTACAAGTAATTTATCGCGGTGGCCAAGGCCGCTGCGAACATTTCTCTTCTCCAGCTCCCCTCTATTTTTTAAAGTGGGTATTGTGGGCATTTTCCTCTACGAGACTGACTAAATGCTGCTTCATAGAAGTGGATGTCGATCAAATTATTTTTGACATGGTAGAGGGGTTAATGACTTCTATAAACTTAAATTCCTTAAGCATGTTAGTCCATACATACATGCTTATTGAATTTATGAATTCCTTATGAAATTTATGTTTGGTGTTACGGTATCAATATTCAAATAGTGGGCAAGTTAACCACTAGATTTAATATGCTTTCACAATATGCACTCAAAAACTGGGTTTTTATATTGTTGTTTTGGAACAATACCAAATTTATCACTTGAGCGCAGCAAATCCCTTGCAAAGCTGAGTGCTCCTATTCGGTATGCAGTTATTCCTAGTTTTTGGACCCACGGAATTAATGAGCAAAGCGTTACGTCGGCCTGAGGTAGCGACTATTGATGTGATTCGAGCAAGGTAATCTGGCCTGCAGATGACGAATGAGGAATCATGGCAACTTGGCCTATAGGCTCCCATTTCATGCTAGATTTGAAGGGTTTCTATACCCCTTATTAGAATTATCATTTTTTGAGCAAGGCCAAGAAACTTTATTCAATCAAGTGCTTTGATGTTGTTCTTAGCTCCACTAAAGCCAATATTTTTTTCCCAAAAGTCTTTTCCAATAGATGGATTAATGAACTGAAACAACGGATTTGAATAGCACAATGGGTTTTTTCTGTACCACTTTTATTGTCATACCAGACCACTCTGCAAATTTCAGCGTTTGTTCTATCGCTATCCAGCAACCCGCAGATTAAGAATGTTTTTTGGCCTGCAAACAATTGATGTTTGCCACCCATGGATACATCACTGGCTAATTAGATGGAGCATTCCATGCCAATGACAGAAAGCGACTCATGTCTTGTTATCAAGAAGGCAAAGTTCTTGAAGACTTCGTTGTCCAGAAGGAAGGGGCCCATATTAATGCTCCCCTTAGCCATGAAGGAGAGATGCAGATGCCCACATCAGGCCGGATTAGGCTAGTGGCAGAAAATTCTGTTGCCCTTGAAGAGGCTGCTGAAAAATTACAAGCAAAATCTGGCTTTAATGGGTACACAGTTGAAGCCCACATGGCTAAGAAAAATGATGGGGTTAAGAATCCTTTTGGATCTGTGGTGACTGCTAAAGATTTGGATGGAATTGTGATGCTGAATTGTAGACCATTATCAGAAGACTTTGTTGAGCATCAAGATGGAGCAGAAAGCACCCAATTTGAAGATAGAATCCCTGGCAATGATCAGATGGATCCACAAGAAAAAAGGCAGAGACATATGTCGTTGTGGAAACGTACTCCTTACAAGCAAAATAATTATTTTATAATATGGGATTTCTAGAAAGAGGCAAACCTGCAGAAGAGAATTTAGAAAGGAAAAATCATGCCCAACTCAAGGCAGAGATATTTGTTGAAGATAGGATCCCTGGTGCTGATCAAAGGAATGATAAACGCATAGACCCACAGAAAGAAGGGATAGAATAATATGTTCTTGATGATGTCGTTGATGCCAATCAAATCCTCCAAATTTACTGGAATCATTCAGATGACTCGTTGGATGTGAAAAATGTAGCACAAGAAAACCGAAGTATGTGCATGAAGGCATTGCAAAACATGGCAGGAGTATCACATGTTCTGGAGACAGAGGACGATGGTGAATTGATGGTATCACACCAATTGATGGAGAGCTTAAAATCTATGGCAGTTGTTCTTATGCTAGGGGCAGCCTTCGTCTTCACAAGGGAGTTAATATTCGTGCTCAAAGAAGCGATGATATATAAAGCCCCAGAATTTGAGCAAAGCAAAAACTTGATTCCACAGAAAAGCATCGTGAACACTAAGGAAAAGGATTTGCAGCCAGCTGGAGCAATTTTTGTGAACCTACAACAGAAATTGAAGCAGACACAGATCTTGTTCCTGCATATACAATATTGATTCTTAGAAGAGCCCTAATAGAAGCTCTGAAGCTAGAGTCCCTGCCAGAAGGAGTTGTAAAAGAATCGTTCGCATGCATACAGACCTTCAAAGCCCCGAAAATAAATGAAGACGGCAATTGGATGTTCAATGGAGCCATGACTTATCCTAAGATCCATTCAGGGCATGCAGTTCTGCAAGCCCTAGAGACAGACAAGAATAGCAGTATATATCCGAAAATAGAGTGGATTAAGGCAGTTGGAGCCATGTTGATTAAAGAAGCCATAATTTCTGAGATTTCGAATTGGTAGACAAAGAGGCCATCCGAATTTGTCTGAAATCTATGGAAACCCCAAAACCCCAATTCGAAGGTGGACCTAGGCGTGGTCACATGGCACTTGCCATGTCATCAATTCTTGATCTATTGATCAAGGGGGAGTGTTAGAATATAATATTAGTGATCATATAGATCAAGGATTGATGACATGGCAAGTGCTATGTGACCACGCCTAGGTGGCAATCCTAGTCATATGAAGAGACATGTCCTCTAGTATAGAGACATGTCCTTTTGTAGGTACTTACCTATATATGTGTACAAGCCACGTTTGGCTTTATAGAGTGATTATCCAATATTCTCCACTGTTCTATATTTAAGACTGAAAGGCAAAGCTCAACCTGACATGGAAATCCTTGAGATTAGGAAGCTCAGCCATCTCAAAGTTCTTAGGCTTTTTACGAATCGCTTTGTTGGCTCTTCCCCAATGCTTGTAACTAAATGTACACGGATTCAAATCATAGTCTTTTAAAATATATGCAACAACTGCGTATTCAGTTATAACAGTGCCCAGAGCACCTTGTTCTGCTCCATCCTGATCAATCCAGAGCATCAATATGAAATCTCACAATACTTGACAGGGAAAAAACACAGACTTTGCAAAGGCAGAGGCATCTGATGGAAGATAAGCTTTGACTCATGTCTCCTTTTATAATAGTCCTAGTAAATGTTGGCAGGCAGTTGTCTTTTCCATTAATAATTCTAATTTTGGAGTTATTAATATCTATGCTCCCACTTGTCCAAAAGATAGAGAAAAGTTATGGCCTGGAATTTTATCTTGGATGTCTTCCCAACCTCGAGTTGATTGGATTGTCTCTGGAGACTTCAATAACACTCCAAATTGGGACATGAAGCTGGGGAACAGAATTAACATGTCCAGAAATGAGAGAATCAACTGGGACTCTTTGATCTCTGATCTTAATTTTATCTCTCCCTGCAAGATAATCAAAACACTGCTATCGGATCTAATGGTCATCTTTCTATGAAATCCTTCTACTCTAAGATCAAGCAAGCCAAATCCTGGATTAAGAATTGGTCTCACAGAATCTACAAGGAGAAAAATAAGCTTAAAGAAAACTACTTGGAGCAAATGAGGAAAATTAGAGGTCAACTACAAGAACATCCCCATGATCTAAATCTTCATATTGGTGAGGAAGTGTTGGAAAAGAAGATAAAATCCCTTGAAGAAATGGAAGCCAGAAGTTATGCTATAAAATGCAAGATGAAATTTAACAAAGAAATGGATCTTGGGAGTTCTAGAATTTTCTACAGAACTACCAAGAACAGGTTGCTAAATAATTCTATCCTCCAAGTGCAAACAGAAGATGGTTCTTGTATAGACTCCCCCAAGGACATTAAGCATTTCTTTCAGGACAAATATGCTTCCTTGTTTAATGCCAGGGATAGTAATATGCTTAACTCTCTTTCAAAAAAGGATGAATTCATCTCTTTGATCAATCAAATCATTCCTAATTCTGGTAATTTGATGAATGATTCCATTGCTGTCATTCCTACTGGGCAGGAAATTTTTAAGGTCATTATGAGCTTCAGTAAGGGCAAATCCCCTGGGCCAGATGGCATACCTCCTGAATTCTACATGTGCTTTTGGGATATTTTAAAGGAGGACATTGTTAATTTGGTGCATGGTTTCTGGAAGGCAGATCATTTACACCCCTCCATTTCTGCTGGCTTTATAACTCTTGTACCTAAGATTGATATGCCATCATCTTTTTCTGATTGGAGGCCAATCTCTTTGACCAATTCCACATATAAGCTGTGTGCCAAGATAATAGCCAACATGATCAAACCCTTCCTCCAGGAAAATATCAATATCAAGCAATCTGCTTTCCTCCCCAACAGATTTATTTTGGATAATTACATTGTTGCTATGGAGGGTTTACACTGGAATAGAGTGTCTGACCAAGATTGTATTCTATTAAAATTGGATTTCAAAAAGGCCTTTGACTCAGTAAACTGGGATTTTCTTGAATTTGCCATGCATAAACTTGGCTTCAATCCTAAAATTATATCTTTAATTATGGGGTTAAACTCTAAGGCAAATTCTGTTGTTCTAATTAATGGCTCCCCCTCAAATTTCTTTAACCTATCTCAAGGGGTAAGGCAGGGCTGCCCTTTAGCTCCTTATCTCTTTCTTGTGGCTGCTGAATTACTCACAAGGGCTGTTATGGAGATGACACCTTTGCTTTTCTAGATTCTAATTCTGATAACATTGCCAAATTCTTAGGCATTATAGACGTATTCTCTGCAGCCTCAGGAATTTACCTCAACATTGCAAAGAGTGTGATTGTTGGAGACTCAAGTGAGTACTACATTTGTGACATCAAGGTTCTTAACACAATGCAAGCAACTAAGCTACTGGGAATGCCTTTATCTCTCAATCCTAATATTAAAGGGCTGTGGGATCCAATTCTTCAAAGAATTAGGAGTAAATTCAGTGATCTTTTCCCTGGGCAACCTCATGGTAACTTGCTCCAGCATATCCAAAATAATGATGCCTTTCTGAATATTATTGTTTTCACTGCTCTATGGAACATTTCGAAGGCCAGAAATAGGATTGTCTATGGTAAGAAAAATATATCTATTTTTTGGATCAAGATGAATTTTCAGGTAGATTTGGAAGGCTTTGTAACTGCTCACAAAAGTAAATTTGGAGACAATTATGACAAGAAATGGGATTCTGTTGGTAAATTCACAGGTGTTTTTAACTTATTTATTTCCTGTCTCAATGTCATTAACTCTAATGCTCTTTTTTCTGACTTTCTTGATAGAATACCTGGAATTCCTGAAGGGGGAGAGCAGGAATAAGTTTGATACAATGTTGACATACCAAGAGGCTACTCTCTACTGCAATAGCACAGGTGTCTCAAATTTGGAACCACCAGGGCCACAAGCAAGCTCAGACGAAATTATGTTATACAAGGTCAGAAGTAATAGCAATGAATCCACTTGGGCAAAGATATACTACAGGGAAGTGGTGCAGATGAACTGTTTGTTCAGCTTTCTATTCATGTACCACTTCTCCTTGACAGAGAGGCAGCTTAGCAGGTACAGGGAATTAAATTACTCTCATAAAATGCTGCCTGATCTCTATGGCACTCTGCTCCTGCTAATGGCTAAAGTAAGACATTCATCAGCTGCTCATGCATAACAGCTACAAGTTTGGAACTGACTCAGGCTTTTACTGGGTCTACAATTCCATTTTTGACCAAGTCATGAAATCCCCAAAAAATCCAACTCAGCCATCATTCATCCTTTCCCTTCACACCTATTCTGCATCTCCATATTTTGCCATAATCTCTGTTGCTCAGTAATTAATCTTGCTTTTGTCTAACACTTTGCTCAGGTACTTGGAGAGCAATTTTGTCCTTGCAGGAATTGGGATCTCGGATGGCCTGGAGTGAAGCTTGTTCTATGCTAAGTCATCAGCTCCATCAAGTGGGACAAAGCATTATTTTGGACATTTCCTTATGAAAGTTTCCCAACATTTACTGGCTGTTCTAATGCAGCTACTACATTGGGAAAACATTATGTACTTTCTTGTTATCTCTTGACATTTTACCCTTAAGATGTATCTAATGAGGTTGTCTTTTCCCGCATTAGTAACATATATGTATGGCTTTTATTAATTAATGGAAAAAACAATTCTTAACTTCAAAAAAAAAAAAAAAAAAAAAAAAAAAAAAAAGTTTGAAATAAGCCTCCAAGCTATGAGCACCGAACCATGAATAACGAAATTGGATTTAACAGATGGGCAGGCAGACATCTGGCGGATCAATAACACCAAGTAGCAAAGCAAAAAAAAAAAAGGAAGGGAGAATCAATTGGGTCTGAGCGCCATGAGATATATCATGAAAAGATTGCTTATAGAAACTACACTATGGCAACTCCACACTATGGCTTTAAGAAGTTGTATAATTGCTTTCAGATCTACAATTGGCCTGATCGTATTAAAATTCCAATATGGAGTGATCATCTAAAAGTGATTGATGCTTCTGGGACATTTCTTACTTCTGGAACTACTTTGTAATATTTTGAGTGTATAATATGAAGTAAATCACGTTCTTCAAAAAAAAAAAAAACTCCACACTATGACGCTCAAATTATATATGCTCGAATTTGGTTAGACTCCCAAGATTGGAAACCTCCCCAATTTTCCCATATGGAAACCTCCCCCACTTTCCATGGAAGCTTGGGAGGTTTCCATATGGGGAGAATTGGGAGGTTTCCAATGAAAGTAGAATTTTTGATCAACGAGATCTACACCTCATAAATGCCGAATTTAATATGGACGACGAGATTGAATTGTCCTCTCGATTTAAATTACATGAATTTTGGGGGTTTTTGGAGCTCCTTTTTGTAGCAAAACGAGCGCGAAAACCTCTTTCTTATTCAAGTGATTCAAGTGGAGGCCCCCGCCTTTGCCAACCGGATTCGCAACTAGAAGGAAGGAATTGCAACAAAAGGTCGGAATTGCTAAAATTAATAAAAAAAGGGTCGGGGGTATGCTTATTTACTCTGCTCCATCCATCCGGGCCGGAACTTCCTTGATTACGCTTTAAGCTATTTCATATTATTTTTCTGAAATTTAGTCCCATGCATAGGCTCTGAAGCGGCTGAAAGCGGATTGAAGGCTCTAAAGCAAGCGTAAGGTTTCCATTTGCTAGACCTTGATTTTAAAAGATTGACCAGAACTGCTTTTATATGTTTTAGAATATGCGGCAATACAATAATCCTTCGATCATTGCGAGAATGATGTGGATCTTTGAGTGTCAAAGAGGATTGTGATGGCGGATGGTGCTTTGCTATAATTGATCCACGAGAGCCCACGAAGTGACTTTACGCTATAGCTCGCTCCAAATCGAGCTCTTGTCCGAAAAAGCCTGAGGCTTCCATCCGTGTAAGCTCTTAAAGAAATTTAAAAAATGAAGTTATGGGCAAAAGTATGCTGGTGGGGTACAAAAGCAGGCGTCCGGACACATGCTGACAGCACTCATATAGCACCCCGTATGGCAGCTTGTTTAGGGTGTCACTGGTACTAGCACATGGTAATTAGGTAATCAATAGAAATATGTAACAGCTCCAATGAATGACAAGTGGAGTACTATGATAGAATAGTGGGTGCTGATCTAAGTGCTGGGGTCGCGTTTTTGTACCCCACCAGCATACTTTTGCCCTTATGAAAATGGCTCTAGAATCTGAGCTCCTCGTGTTTGATGCCAGAAAACTTATTCTGCAACTCGACCACATTCTACAGGGATCTAGTAAGCTGAAAGCTCTCAGGCCGATCAAACTATTCTAAAATAAGCTTCAGTTGCTCCAAGTGGTATTTCTAGCTCTGCTCCAAATCAGAGCTCTTGATGTGAAAAGCACAGGCTTCTGATCCAGGTAAGCTAGTTTGATGCTTAAAGAGATTTAATGGTGAAGTAATCTGAGAAAAAATTCAGTAGCTATATATTATTCTGAACCCATCTAGGCCAAAACCAAACTATAAGGAGAGTTAAGGGGAATGGCATTTCCTTGTCTGGGATTGCCACTTTTGATTTAATGGTGCATCCCCATTAGCCTGATTTCTGGACCATCTCGCAAAGCCAGCAGACGCGGAACTTTTCTTGAATGCTCCACTAGTTGATCTAAAATATCAAGTCTCAGACTTTCTTGTCTCTTTGTGATCAATTCAACCTTCTTGTGAATTAGTCCCTTGTGATCAATCCGGCCCTATGGTCTATGAGTGCGTTTAGATGACATGTCAAACCAAGGAAAGAAAGACAAAAGTTAATGGGAATATTAAGAGCCTGGCCAGATCAGTAGGCGTTCTTTCCACAAGAATTGAGAGATGCCTTGGTCATATAATATGTGATCAGTTTCTGAAATTCGCCCTAATATGAACAGTCATTTGCAATTAGAACTTTGAAATATGCCCATGCTTTAAATCCTTTCAAAGAATCTTTCCACGGGCAGACTTTGGAATCTTGTCCACAAATAGGACCTTGCGAATTTTCTTGTGGGGCTGATAGTATGTGAACTCTAATTTCTTCCATCTAATCTGTTTTGAAAGAAATTTGTTGCAAGGTGAAGCTCATTTTTTTTGCAAATTTTGGCAGGTTTAACTCTTGAAACAGCGGAAATCTCAAGCTGAAGCCTAGCAGAGGAAGGGGAGGTTTCCATTCCAAAGATTCCAGCACAGGAAAGGGGAGGTTTCCACTTCAAAGTTCTTCTGATCACGAGGGAAATTGGCAAAGAAGAATCAAAGAATTATATACTTGCCACAAATAGCGCGATGTCAAGGAGATTCTCAACTTTGATATCAGGAAGCTGGCTCAGTATTATTTCTTCAAAACATGGTTTGCATTGAGATATTGTATTCTGACAAGCTGTTCTTGGCAAAAGAGCTCCATGTACGACTCCTACAAAATTTTCAAAATATTCGATATTGGTTTGTATTGGATTGGAATTGAATTTATTTTGCTTTTAGGAACTTTTTTGAGAAACCTCTCCAAGGTTATATTGTAAAAGAATTCCCATGTTATTGGAATTTTGTGAATAAGACAAGCTGATATGCCTTGCTCTACAGTATTTTCTTTAATCCCTTGTGAATACTATTTCGTATGATTTTGTTTCAATGGTTAGTGCATTTTATTTCAATTTCTTTTTATTGTGCGCTATTGTGTGCTATGTACTTGATAGTATACCATGTTTGAGACTATTAAGAAACATTAAAATTCATTGAAATGAATGCATAATAGGAAGAAATAGTTTTATGCATGGATGTGATGATCGTGCAAATGCGAGTTTAGTTAGCAAAACTTTAGTTTTTCATTGTGCACTTTCTTTTAGTACTTATTAGTACTCAACAATATTAATGCTTTTTTTTTTCTTACATCTTACCTTGGGCGCACATGAAGAGGGCGAGGGTGTGATGCCGATTAGGACCTTTGCAATTGATGGGTGAGTTCTCTCTATATAAGTTAACTAGATCCATTACTTAGTTTAAGGGTTAGGGTTTTAGGGTTTGTTATGTGTATCTTTTTAGTGGTCAAGTTTCTGGGTGCATAGACTTAGGGTTCAAGTTTATTGGTTTAGGGATGTGATCCATGGGTGTTGGAGGATCAGATGGTTGTTGACAACCATCCACAGGGTTACCACCTAGATCGGGAGGGCCGACGTGGTTTTGTGTTTACGAGGGTTGTTCACACACCCTCGGCCCAAAGAGGGTTATATGGGCTTGTTGTTGAATGGTGCATGTATACCGTAAGAACAAGCATCCCGAGGTACTTTGGATTGCTTTCGGCGGCCAGGCGCAGCAGGACACGACGATTGTTGATCTTGAGGATGAGGCCATACGCGAGAGGGAGAGGAGAGGAGCCGAAGCTCGCACAAAGCAGGTGCGCTAAGCCGTTTTTTGCCGGCCAGGATACTCATTACTGGTGCAGACCGCGAGAGACAGTGGTGGTCAGTGGGAGAGGTACACGAGGGGTGTACTCTCCTCAAGAGTTAGCCCAGGATACCCACGTGGAAGGCACAAGAGGGGCCACGGTCGATCAGATCCGGACTCTGATGTAGATACACGAGACGAAGACGCTAGAGGCTCGTTTTAAGGAGACACGAGTAGGCTCTGGCCCGCGATGGCCATATGCAGAGGAGGGAGAGGCTCCAAATGCAGAGGAGGGAGAGGCTCCAGATGAGAGACATGCAGTGCAGAGAGAGGATGTACATGGAAGGGATGAGTCAGTGCAGTAGGCGAGCTTGGTGGGATTGATATGGGAGCCACAGTGGATCTTGCATCACACGTAGGGATAGGGCTTGAGACAGGTCCCTCTGCTTATTGCACCTCCATTGTCCCACCTCCATCCGTTAATGTAGACCTCTACATCGGGACACTACCCATTGAGGTCGAGGGGCCCTTCATTGCCCACTTCCCGCCTTCCCATTCTACCATTCACCCTTCATTACCACCTCCCTTCAGGCTTTCCTCCTAGACCACCACTTTATGCCACGTCTTCACATGTCCCTCCACCTTCCATGGCCCCCTGTCCCTTCAATCTTCTTGTTCAACCTTAGCCAGCACCTCCTTCCTCGCTTCCCTTCTAGACCACCATCCCTTCCTATGCCATCGTATCTTCCTCCACCTTCCACCGCCCATACACTATCTAGTCTTATGTGTGACAGTCCAGTCCCTCCAGCATCCGCATCTTCCACGTCCCTTAGCTCGACTACACCATTGTCTCCTTGCACTATGTATCCTTTCCGCCTCGTTGGCATACCGGATGTCACACCCTCCATTGGTGCACTATCCAAAATCACGGCGCACTGGATAGCCACTATGTTAAGAGATACCATTGCGGAGACATGATTGGTAGCTTAGCTCCATCACCGAGATGTCATCGTTTCTAGTGATATCCTCGTCGACCGGATGTGGTTGCATATATACCATCTTCCGGTCCACCCTCCACGATGATCTGTTTCTCTTGACCGCATTTCATGAGACCTGGCGCCGGTTGCCGCGTCCGTCAAATCGGCCAACGGGTTCTTTGTCTAGACATGATGATAGGGCGGGGCGGGCGCGGCAAGGGCGGCCGTGGGGGTAGGGTAGGGGGTAGGTGGAGGCGAGGCAGAGATGGTTGCAGATCCGGTTGACGTGGAGCTTCATATGAGCATGCATGGACTTGTCACGCCATACCCCCCATCGGTAGAGGATTGAGCAGAGCTCACAGAGGAGGAGTGGGTGTTTGACAGGGCCTGAGAGCATGGCTTCATCTTACCTTGCCAGCGTAGTGCTTTCTTCCCTAGCGAGATTTTTGTTCCTTGCGTGGATGGGCGAGTGAGAGAGGGCGAGAAGGTCGTGCACCCCTTTGGTTGAATGTTCCGACAGATGGGTGTAAATTCTATAGTGGTGATCAAAAAAACGCGATAGCACCCAGCACCTAAAGCACTTGGATCCCGTCAGCCTTGTGTCACGCATTTAATGCTGGCAGTTCCTGCGCCATAGCCGTACGCCATAGCCATAAGCCATAGCTTTTAGTCGAACTTTCTCGCGCCATAGCCATAGCTTTTAGTCGAATTTTCTCGCGCCATAGCCATAGCCGAAAGCCAAATTCTTTGCATCAGAATGGGCGGCAAAGGCGATGAGAAGATTTTGTGGAAATATATGGATTGTCGGATGATGGACTAATTCCAGCTCTAAAAATGAAATATTTGGAGAGAAAAATCACCACTGAAGATTGGCTATTAGTTTGGAGAGAGGAGATAAATTCGGCATACCGATATAAAATCTCGTTGGTACAACCACATCAGAAAGAAGAATTACAATCATTGATAAAAAAGCTTTTATCGTGAGTGAGGGATTACGCAATAATGAGGTCAGAAAACAGATAGCCTATGCTTTTGCAGGGGAAAATTGTATATCTGCACAAAGAAATCCTGAAAAGCACAAGGTAAACTGGGCTGATGCTGGAGCTCAAATTATGAAGCCTCAATCATTGGAACCAAAAAGTAATACAAAGAAGAAGACGGTAGAAGCTGAAGAGGAAAAGAAGTTGGCGTGAGAATCTTTTATTTTGAACACAAAAAATTTTCTGGAATGTAGAACTGACGAGAATGAGATCACGGAATTTCTAGTGAGAAAGAAGCTTGTGCGGTGGAGTTGAATGACATCCTTGTCACATTGGCGTGAAGGATCTCAAACTAGGCTTTAAGTGACAATGTGGCGAGAAAAACAATAATATTGAGCAAATGAAAAGGAATTAGAACTCAAAAATCTTTGCGGTAACTCGGAGTTAGAGAAAGACATTGCCGAGCTTGAAACAAGTATTATGCTTGAGACCTATGCGCCAAAAAAAATGGCAAATTACTGTGAAGATCAATCCAAACACGGCATCAAGAAGGGATGAATTGCAAGGTAAACTTCACATGAAGGATGCTAACCTCTCAATCTCACCGAGATCAAACCTCAAAAAACTTGGAAGAACCGAAGGTATGAAATTTTCACCAATTAGAGTCAATGCGGTTAGTAGAGACTTACCCATTGCTATTTGAGGGCGCTTGTCTTTGCATGTGGATCAGCATTCTCCAAAGAATTACAAAGTTATCAATAAAACTAAAATGTGATCATGAGTATCACTTAATGTGCATAGCTTTGTTGGCTAAAGGTAAATGCATTGTTTGCACTTCATCTATCGATTCGCTTTATTTTTAGAGCTTAGTATGGCCGCTGCACCTGGGGATCTAGATTGCTTGAAAATACAGGATCACCTTCCATTGTACATGATAGAAGAACATCAACTCTTGGAAATCTTGCTCTGCTACCCTCAACTTCAAGATCTCCTTATAAGATTGGAGCAAATAATGTTATATTAACGGATGATGAGGGTGAAGTCGCTGTAAAACCTTTATAGGTTGTTGAGGGGAAAGCAAATTCGAGTCACATCGAGAGAGTGATGAGAGATGGAAGTGGTGAAGGAACATTCAAGAAAAGGAAAATTTCACCCAAATCAAAAAGTCACGAGTTCCAAAGAAACAAAGAAAGCAAAAGACAAAGCAAGCAAGAAAGGAGAAGCAACTAAGAGGACATATCCATTCGAAGCAAGAAGAATCGAAAGATGCGATGAAGGCTGATGTACATACAAGTTTAGAGTTGCAGCAAACAACAGATCAAGCACTTATAGCACTTAATAATGCTTCTACTTGGGAAAGCATCATCATGACAGGTCAATCTGGCCGCCCTTCTTTGTTGAATTAGAAGATCGGGCTCCAACTCCAAAAGAAAGTATTCTATTTCAAGCTATACTTGATGCTCTGAATGACAAAAATGAATCTGTCTCAATCAAGAGTCTGTTACATGAAAATTAGCTGGCCTTGATTCCATGTTGGAGATAACTCCATATTAATGAAAGGAAGTGTTGTAGCCATTAAAAGGTATTTGAGTGTTCATTGTAGCCATTTGAGTGTTATTAATAAAAAAAAATTAAATTGCTTTGCAATGGTTGTTTGAATTTGTTGTATTCTAATGTAGGTCTGCACGAAATTCAAACAAATTTGATAATGAAAAAGAGAAATCAAACATCATCAATAAAGTGAAGAAAAGAAGAGCAGAAATGAAAAGTGAAGCCAATTACTCTTGAATTTACATTTGAGACTCAAGCACTTGACAAATCAACATCAGAAGTTGAGCCACCTTTAGTTCCAAAAACTATATCTCTCTCTTTCCTCTCTCCTCTTTGTCTTCTCTCTCCTCTCTCTTCTTTCCCCTCTCTCTCTCCCCTCTCTCTTCCCTCTCTCCTTTCTCTCTTCTCTCTCCTCTCTCTCTCTCATCTCTCTCTTCTTTCCCCTCCTCTCTTCTTTCCCCTCTCTCCCCTCTCCCTCTCCCCCTCTCCTCTCTCTCATCTCTCTTCTTTTTCCTCTCTCTCATCTCTCTCCCTTTCCCCTCTCTCTCTTTCCTCTCGTCTTTTGTCTTCTCTCTCTTCTCTCTTCTTTCCCCTCTCTCTCCCCTCTCTATTCCCTCTCTCTTCTCTCTCCTCTCTGCTCTCCTCTCTCTCTCCTCCCTCCTCTCTTTCTCTCTCCTCTCTCTTTGTCACTCTCTCTCTCTTCTCTCTCTCCCCTCTCCCTCTGTCTCTCTTCTTCCTCCTCTCTCTTCTTCGGTAAGTTTTTTCCAGATAATCATTCTAGACTGTTAAAAAACAACCTACAACTATATTCAAGAAAACACTTTTTCCAAATGTCCATCCTAGTTTTTAGCTAGGCCACAACTAAAGGGCACAGTCAACCCCCCATGTTTTCCTTTTCCATATCAACTAATTGTATTATTATTATTCAGCCAACAAACAAAAATTTGAAAACCTCTTTATTTTTATAATATTCATACAACATAATCTGGAAGGATCTCACCAAATACAATTTTGAGTAAAAGTAATCTCATCAATCAGTCTTCTTGTACATCTACCTTAGTAACGTTTCTTGAATAGCATACACATGCTAATTAACCACCTACGAAGAGATGTAGTTAAGTAGACCCGTCGGTGAAGCATCTCTCTCTCCCTCCTCCCTCCCTCCCTCCCTCCCTCCCTCCCTCCCTCCCTCCCTCCCTCCCTCTCTCTTCTCCCTCCTCTCTCTTCTTGATATGTTTTTCGGATAATCATTATAGACTGTTAAAAAACAACCTACAACTATATTCAAGAAAAAACGTTTTCCAAATGTCCATCCCAGTTTTTAGCTAGGCCACAACTAAAGGGCACAGTCAACCCCCCATGTTTTCCTTTTCCATATCAACTAATTGTATTATTATTATTCAGCCAACAAACAAAAATTTGAAAACCTCTTTATTTTTATAATATTCATACAACATAATCTGGAAGGATCTCACCAAATACAATTTTGAGTAAAAGTAATCTCATTAACCAGTCTTCTTGTACATCAACCTTAGTAACGCTTCTTGAATAGCATATACATGCTAATTAACCAATGACAAACTACGAAGAGAGGTAGTTCTGGTAGTTCTCTCTCATCTCTCTCCTTTCCCCTCTCTCTCTTTCCTCTCTCGTCTTTGTCTTCTCTCTCCTCTCTCTTCTTTCCCCTCTCTCTTCTCTCTCTTCTCTCTCCTCTCTCCTCTCTGCTCTCCTCTCTCTCTCTCCTCCCTCCTCTCTTTCTCTCTCCTCTCTCTTTGTCTCTCTTTCTCTTCTCTCTCTCCCCTCTCCCTCTGTCTCTCTTCTCCCTCCTCTCTCTTCTTCGATAAGTTTTTTCCAGATAATCATTATAGACTGTTAAAAAACAATTTACAACTATATTCAAGAAAAAACTTTTTCCAAATGTCCATCCTAGTTTTTAGCTAGGCCACAACTAAAGGGCACAGTCAACCCCCATGTTTTCCTTTTCCATATCAACTAATTGTATTATTATTATTCACCAACAAACAAAAAATTTGAAAACCTCTTTATTTTTATAATATTCATACAACATAATGCTGAAGGATCTCACCAAATACAATTTTGAGTAAAGTAATCTCATCAACCGGTCTTCTTGTACATCAACCTTAGTAACAGCTTCTTGAATAGCATACACATGCTAATTAACCAATGACAAACTACTTAAGAGATGTAGTTCGGTAGACCGTCGGTAGTTCTTCGCACTCAGTCGGTGAAGCATCTATAAATTGAGTGGAGTGATCGGATGGCATCAGCGTGGTCTGATAACAGGTATTCTTTGCTAAGGACCAGGGAGGAACAAGATGCCAAAGGGCAAGTATGAAAAGAAAACACGGTAACAAGAGCAAAGGCGCGGTGGCGGGCAATCTACCGCTTGAAAAGAAATTTGCAAAGGTAGGCTTTGAAAAAAAGCAAGCAACGTTTCAAAAAGGGCCACGACAAGAGGCCAGTGGAGGCGACAAAAATCAGGTCAGATTATGCTTGATCAGAGTTATCTGTTCACGGCTTTGTTAGTGCTATCTGCTTACGGTTTAAGGTTGCTGAAATGTGGTCAGGTCTAGTTGCATTTTTTAGTCTTTAAATTTGTCTGATGGTATTACAAGGGTTTGGGTGCCATTTCCGGAATGCTGCTAACTGATGGGTTCACATATTTATATGATATAAGAATAAGGATTGGCTGAGGTGTTCTTTGGATGCCCAATGTGTAATCAAAATGCTGTAGGCGTGTATATAGTGTGATAAGCGGTTAGGCTGTTGAAATACTATGAGTAATAAAACTGATCTAAGAAGTATCGGGTAGGTGTATATTGGAATATAACTTAGCGTTTAGAATGGAAAATGGGTGAGCTGGATTAAGATGTATGGTTCTTATAAGGTTATTGTTGCTTGGGTCTGGTTGGGGTAGCCTTTTGTTAGACTGTATAGGGTTGCTTGTTTATGTCTGCATTGTAAACAGGTGGGTAGGTACGTTTGTTGTTTACATGGTGGGTATTCTTCCCTCTTTTTGTTCTCTGGTTTTGCCCATTTTGTCCCATTATATGTTTGTATAGATCTTGGTTGGGTTCTAGGTGTGCCATGTTGTTCTTAGGGGTTTGCTTGCATAGGTTTTTGTGTTTAGTGGTAAGAGGTTTAGGTTGAGTTTAGTAGGGGTGGGTTAGTCGGGATGCATAGGTTGAGTGGTCTGGTTTCCGTTTGCTTGCTTGTTGCTTGTTGCTTGCTGGTTGCTTGTCAGACCTGCTGTATGTGGTTGGTTGCGGTTAAAGGTTCTACGTTATATATTTGTGGATGTTGCTCATTCTTATAATGATGGTGTTTTAAGAATGTATGGTTATGGATGAAAAGGAGGGCGTTTGCCGGTGGTAAGATTATGTGGATGATGGCTTTAAAGAATAGGTGCTAGATTTTGAATAATGTATTTAAGATTATTGGTTTCAAGTTGTTGGTATCTTGAATGGTAAGACTATATAAGTGATAAACTAGAAGTGAAGGGCGATGAGCCATGTAGTTCTACTGCTTACCTGTCACCCCTCTCCTCGTTACCATTTTGATGCTAATGTTGGTCTGTTTGGGTGCAGGTAACCAGAACTACATCTCTTCGTAGTTTGTCATTGGTTAATTAGCATGTGTATGCTATTCAAGAAGCGTTACTAAGGTTGATGTACAAGAAGACTGGTTGATGAGATTACTTTTACTCAAAATTAAGTCGTATTTAATTAAAGTGGGACTCATTCCATTCCCACATTTTTTCAGAACCCTGTTATTTTACACAAAAAGGAGCACCCCGACCCGAAAACTGTCCTTAATTCGAATTTTTGTCTGTTAGTGTGCATCCAAGCCTTCTTCCAGTTTTCTCGGATAGCGAGTCGAGAACAAGAACAATGCAACTCAAACATAGGAATTTCATTACAGATTGAAACTAAAGTTCTAGTTGAAAAAGATTCTTAGTTGAACATTTTGGCTCTATTTTCTTAGGTGGGTATACAAGAGATCACAAATTCCAACAAAAATTAAGCAAATTGTTTACTTAATCACCAAAAAATACTAGTTTTGAGATACCATATATTTATAAATGGGCTCATTACAATATATATTACAAGCGTTGGGTGAAGAGACCATAGTGGTCGTGATGGGCACAATGATTACACCCACCTAGTGCAAAGGGCGCTTTGAGCTCTCTCCAAGTCATCCTGAGCAACTTTCTGAGACGATAGAAATTTGTATCGGGAGTTCCTTCATGGGCCCGCGTGCTTGTATATCCAACCGATGTCACCACCCTCTTCTTGGCATCTTTCTTCAATGAACTGGTCTTTTCATTGCTCCCAAGCATGCACTATCCGGTCGAAGATAAGGACTGCAAAGACAAAATCAAGTTAGTCAAGTGATGCTACAGCAAAAAAAAAAAAAAAAAACACGTTTTAGGGCTATTTTTTGAAAATACAGTTCGATAGCCTTTCTATTCGCGCCAGTCGAAAAGGCGTAATAAAGTCAAGGCCTTTTCTCGCAAAGGCAGAAAGGTAAACAAAAGCTAAAAAACGCAGTTTTTAGGGAATGAAGGCCTTTCTCGACTCACGAAGTCGAAAGGCAAACCAAAGCGAAAAACACAGTTTTTAGGGTTGAAGGTTTTCTCGACCATGAGTCGAGAGGCGGGGCTCAAAGTGAAAAACGCAGGTTTTAGGGTTGCCTTTCTCGACTCAGTCGAAGTCGAAAGGGCACCGAAAAGTTTAAAACGCAGTTTTGGGAGGGATCTTTTCTCGACCAAGAGTCGAGAAAGGCACCGAAAAGCAAAAACACAAAGTGTTTTAGGGTCGAGGTCTTTTCTCGACTCGCCGAATCGAGAAAAGGCAAATATCAAAGCAAAAAAACGCAGTTTTAGGGTCGAGAAGGCCGTTCTCGACTCGCGAGTCGAAAAGGCAGCTCAAAGCGAAAAAACGCAGTTTTAGGGTCGGAAAGGCCTTTCTCGACTCGCGAAGTCGAGAAAGACAACCGAAAAGCAAAAACGCGAGGTTTTAGGGTCGAAAAAGATCGTGTGCTAGTATGCTAATCGTGTATTATGAAATTGTGGTAGTATAAAAGTACTAATGTGTGCAAATTAAGGTGTGCTAGTATAAAAATGCTAATGTGTGCTAATACTAATGTGTGCTATTATAAAAACAATTGTTAAATACTAATGTGTGCCAAATACTAATGTCTTTGTGAGAAAACATTAAACTATATCATACTAATTTGAAATTTAAAAAAGAGGGGGGGATTTGTACATACCTTTGAAAAAAAAAGAGATTTGGGACAATGTCCTAAATGTTCAAACTATATCATTTGGTCGGTCAAATTGGCTCCAAATCCCACAAAACCCTTAAGTGATGGAATATGTAGCACCTCCCGCACACTGATAAAAAGAGAAATTGGGGTGTATAAATAATCGTCAAATTATATATATATTAACATTAACTTTAGATGCATCAAATTGTGGAAGGGGCAAAAGAAATGACTAGACCTCTAAATCGTGAAATGCAAATATTTAATCAACAAGGGAGAAAGTGAGCCACTAGAAAACAACTTGACATCAAATATTGAATTAAAAAGGGGAGAACATGAGCAACTAGAAAACAACTCGACAATGCATAAAAAATAATAAATTCCATAAATCATGGACCACAAACGCTAGTGGGAGAATGTGACCAACTTGAAAACCAACTTAAATATTTCACATGTTGAGCTTATAATAATAATGCGTCAATATAAGCATGACCAAAGTAGAAATCAACTGCACATATCGAAGAATGCAAATATTAAAGTAGAAACAGAGAATGTGAGCAACTAAGAAACAACTCAAAATGCACGTGTGAAAAAATAATTTGTGTAACAATGGGTGATGAACCCCAATGGCAACGTTAATTTTATACTTGTTTTTTTAAAGTATTTTTTTTAACCCGCTTTTTTTTTATACCCCGCCATTTTTTCCCGCCCATGCTTGAAATTTAAAATTTGGTACGTACCTTTTGAGAAGAAGAAATTTGGTACACTTACGAAATCGTAGCTGGCTATGGCGAACTCTCAAGAACCTGCTATGGGCATGGAAGCGAAGCTATTCAAGAACCATTTCTGACTCTTATCTGTTATCTTGGCTATGGCTGAAGCAGGGCGAGTGCATTTGACGTGATAAGGGCCCCCGCAGCCTTGGCGCTGCAATCTTTTGCCTTGAGGCCACTACTTCAGCGGCTGCCTCTGAACCAAGGCCTCCCGATCTACATTCATGAATCCCTTAAGTTATGATTCAATCACATTCGCAAATTACCAAACCCGCAATCCGGGCCTCGCCAGAAGGGGCGGTGTTAAGCGTTTCGGCGGCTTGATTTATGAAGAAACTTGTGGCGTTTTCAAGATTTTTGATTCGGGATGCTGTCACATATACATAGCATGCTAGGTGCAAAACCGTGCCATGGATGTCGTCTATTCTCTTAAGCGACAGTCATAAGTTTATACCCCTTAGATCTGTAGCCTATAAGAGCATCTTAGGAACTAAGGGGAAGAGATCCGCAAAGACTTCCTCAAAGGTCGGCAAGACCATGGCTTCGTGACGTAAATCGATAATCGTGATCAATTCTTTTTCCTTTCTTCTGCGTCATGGGTGACAACGAAAGCAATGGAGAACATAGATCCGTGGCATGCGGCGAGAATCTTGGGAGCTATGGCGGATGGACTGGGCAGAGGCTATGGCGCTTCTTCCTTTCTTTATTTTTCGCCTCCCATTTCTCTTTTTCTTTAACTTCTTTCTTCTTTCAGCGAGAACGAAGCTTATCGTAGGTTGGAGCAGTAGCCACGCAGAATGACAGGCGACTATGGCAACGAGGTGGCTTCCTTTCTCTTCTTTTTCTTGGCTGATGTCACATAGCGAGCAAGAACTTATAACCGTTGTGCTATGCCTTGATGCATGTATGTCTCCCGGTCCAATTGATCCCGGTATGCAAGGATAAAAGCGGCAAGGTCGTTATCTTCTAGCCATGGATACAGCAACAAGAATGGCATGTTTAAGCTCAAAACAATGCGAAGCAAAGGTCGACGCCTCCACGCCCATCCCTCGCTCATCCTCATCTTTAAGCTTTTTTAATGTTTGAAATTCCTCATCTTGGTGTTTTTTTTTTGTCTTTGGAATTAGATTGCCTTCTCGACTAGTGGGTTGAGAAAGGTTTGTAATGGAGTATTTATTTAATTTAATTTATATTTGATTATTCTATCAATAGATTAATTTAATTTATTATTTAATTAATTATCTAATTAAGCTTAATTAATTATTGATTATATATTAATAATTAATACTTTTTTTTTTTTTGGGGAGGGGCTTGCCCTCTATCCCTCGGGCCTCCTCCCCCTCCTCTTTGGCCTCTTTGCTCTCCTCTCCTTCCCTCCCCTTCTCCACTCCCTTCTTCCAACTTATCCCCTTCCCCTCTTCTTGTGGCCCCTCCCTCTTTCTCCTCCTACCTTCTCCTTATCAAGGTGTGTGCCCCCTCTCCCTCCCCCCCTCCTCCTTTGCCTTTTTGCTCCCTCTCCCCCTCCTTGCCCATGCCCTTCTTCCAACTTATCCTCTTCCCCTCTTCAACGTGTGGCCCCTCCCTCTTTCTCCTCCTACCCTTCTCCTTATCAAGGTGTGCCCCCTCTCCCTCCCCTCTTTTTTTTTTTTTGTATGAGTCCCATTTTCAGTCCGAGTCCCAAAATTCGAGATTTGTCCCACTCTAATTAAATACGACTTAATTGTATTTGGTGAGATCCTTCCAGATTATGTTGTATGAATATTATAAAAATAAAGAGGTTTTTAAATTTTTGTTTATTGGTTGAATAATAATAATACAATTAGTTGATATGGAAAAGGAAAACATGGGGGGTTGACTGTGCCCTTTAGTTGTGGCCTAGCTAAAAACTAGGATGGACATTTGGAAAAAGTTTTTTCTTGAATATAGTTGTAGGTTGTTTTTTAACAGTCTATAATGATTATCTGGAAAAAACTTATCGAAGAAGAAAAGGAGAGCAGAAACAAAAGTGAAGCCAGTTACTCTTGAATTTACACTTGAGACTCAAGCACTTGACAAATCAATATCAGAAGTTGAGCCACCTTTAGTTCCAAAAACTATACTTGAGGCAACTATAGTTCAACAACCATTAGCTCCAAAAACTATAGTTCAACCAACTATAGTTGAGTCTTCTTTTGTGGGAGATAATATAGTTGAGGCAAATATAGTTCAGCCAACAATGGTTCAACATTGTGTCGAGACAGTTGCCAAGACATTTGAAACAAGTGTTGAGCCAACTTTTGTTCCGGAAAAATATAGTTGAGGCAAATATAGTTCAGCCAACAATGGTTCAACTTTGTGTTGATACAGGGACGGTTCAGCCAACATGGTTCAGCCAACATGGTTCAACAAGTGAAGAATTAGGTAAAGCAGCACATAGCAGAGATATCATTGTGAGTAGAAAGCTATTGATTATGGACCTCAATGGTGTTTTGGTTCATATTCAAAGTCTGAAAAACTTGAAATACCCGCCCACACATTATAGAGTGTACAAGAAACAAGATAGTTTTATTCGGGCCTGGTGTTCTGCAATTTTTAAACAAGGTAAGTGTTTACTATGACTTGGCTATATGGTCATCTATGACCTGCCAATACACAGGAAGTGTTAGAGAAGTTGTGTCCATTACTTATACACGTTTTGTTTTATTTGGGGACAAGAGTTTTGTGACAAAATGCCTTTCACGCACGGACATGTTGACAAACTAGTGTTCATGAAACCTTTGGAAAAGGTGTACCGCCAGTTCCTCAATACGTTGAAAGATGTATTTTGGTTGATGACTCGGTTTATAAGACATTCTTGTTCCACCTTATACAACCAAGTATTGCAGCAAGCATGAGGATTGAAGAATTTAAGTCAAGTTCAAGTTTGCTAGTGGATTCCATATTTCCATTGTTGTATCAATTTGCAGTGGATGATAACTGGAAGACATTATTGAAGAGAGCACAATTTGTGGATTTCTTTGATATGGAGGTCGTGGACATTCTTGAGAGGTTGGATGCAGCAATGTTAATAGTTCCTCAGCAGGTTTCTTTTGATCTCTATTACTCTACATTTGTGAAGTGGTCGACCAATGTAGATAGCAAGTTCATCAACAACTCTGCTTTGCAACACCAAAACAATTTGTAAATAGTTAGGTGAAACAAATTGTAAATAGTCAACTGACAGCCAACCATTTTTGTTGTTCATGTAGGCTGGCCAATTTTGTATACATTTTGATATATACTTTGGATCTGTATACTTATTAAGTTATCAATGGATATTTTTATCTTCTTTGTCATAAACCATTATCAACTTGAAGGCGGGCTGCTCATTATTTGTTGGCATGTCCGCTCATCCATACTATACACGAGTTGTCTTTCACCAAAGTCATGTCAAATTTGCAAAAGCCTAACGAGGTGGTCGTATTAATCTGTAGCCGGTGGTTTGTCTAAAAGAAGTTGAAAACTTAATTCTCCTTCCAATTGTTTGTAATAGTAGCCGAAAGTATGACCTCACCAATTCCAAAACATTGCCCCAAATCTTCATAATCATCTAGTAATGTGTTCTTTGTCTCAATACATTTCGTGACATAAAAGTCTACACCCTCAAGATTGCCTTTTTCCGCATTTATCGCAAAATTGTCTCCTACTTCTACATTAGAACCGATCGATCATGGTCACCATCATCTTCACTATCCGGTCTCCTTTGTCTTCAAACTCAACCTCATTGTCGAATTTCCTGCACTTCGCTTTTTGGGACCAACTCATTTGTCTCCCAACCTCCTATACTGAGAGATTTCTTTTGCTACAGGAGTCCCATTTCCCTTGCTAGCAAGACATGACAAAGGTCTATGTGCAAGCTTCAAAGGATTTTCTCTATCAAAAGGCCTGATGCAATGAATTTTAGTCGCCCCTTTGAGAGTCCGGAAAGCATCATACCTTTCGATCTATCTATACTATGAGGATCAATTTCCCAAAAGTACCCGCAGGCAACAATTAATCAAGTCTTTGTAAGTGCTTAATCTAGCGTAAATACTTGTAAGTGTTGTCTGTGTAAGTAAACATTCCAATAACAAAAAAAAAAGGTTCAAAATGTTATATTTGTTACATAAATGGCCTTCAATATGTATAAAACTAGTAAACTATCACCAAACATACATAAAAATCATGCACAATAATTATTATAAAATACAGGTCTAAGTGCTTCAAGTGCTTCAAGTGCTACAAGTGCAGTACTTACCTGTGTATATCGGAATCAGATGAGCTTGTTGGTAAAGAATTCATTTAAAAAATCGAACGACGTCTGCGGCCTGCTGGAGTTTTCTCCCATTATACTTCAGTTGTTCCTTTGTGAGAAATCTTTTTACCACTGCTCCTTGGCCATCATGCTCACCTTTTCCATGAGAGTTGCCAAAGAAATTCCAAATAATCTCCTTCCCAAGATCTCTGTACCATCTACTCAAGAAATAGTATGGTATTGAAGACTTAAATTGAGATGAATAACCATCTGACCATACGTAATGCTTGAAATATTGAATACCATTTACCTCCAACCAAGTGGCATGTTTTAAGAGGTAATGCTGTACAAATTCAGTGTCATGAGACTTCTCATCTGAAATATAGAAGTGACACTCTTTTATAATTTCTCTGTTATCATCTTTTTGCTTCATATCTTTTCTTTTCTTCTTGATGTCATTGCCATCCACCTCTTGTTTCCTTCCAAACCTCGTAAGTGATATGAACTAAAATGGATACCGGGTCGAGCAATGACAATGACATGATTGCGCTTCTGCTTGAACTTTGAAACCATAGTTTTACTAAAGTCAATTACGAAAACTATTGTGTCTTCTCCAAAACTTACCAAACATTATCTGAATTGTTTTGCTTGCCAATGAGCCTTGTAGTTGTGTGGCACAAATGCTACCATTGTTTTTCTTGCATGTTCCTAAAATACAAAAGGGGTACCAGTCTTGTAGGCCAATCTTGTAACTTTAGTTGGTTTCTTCTTAGGGTTTCTCTTAGAAACGACTTCTTCTTTACAAGTAGTAGAATCAACAAATTAGTATAAATGACGGATCCTTCTAACACGGACTCAACACTAACTTTTTCAAAGCTTTTCAATCCACCAGGTGTTCTAATGATTTACTTGTTTAATCCTAGTAGTAATGATTGTACTAGCCCATTGTATGGGTCCCATGACCTATTGGTCTCTGTGGACGTTAAAAAAATCTATTCTATTCTATTCGATTCCTTGGACACTTTGGAATCCTGTATAAAGTGGATTAGAGAAAGTACTGTAAGAGAATATTGAAGCTAGATATCATAGAAATGAAAAGTTAAACAATATATGAGATATGTTATCTATAACATACAAATGAAAAGTTAAACAATATATAAGACCACATTTCTTGCAGGTCTGCATCAAACATGCATGTTTGTACCATTCATCTGCTTCTACTTTGGGGCATACCACATTTCTTCAATACTCACTTGTAGATTTGAAAATATTGTCCTTAGCATTGCATGTTGGACCTGGACCACATACCTTGCATGCGCATTTGCAATCTTTGTGCACACCATAAGAATCAGACCTCATGTTATTAATTGCCTGCATGACAAAATCAAGGTGCATGTGGTACTGGCAGCAGCAAGTCTCTCTTTCTTGCAATCTCCTAATATAGCTGGGTTTAAGCTTCTCAAAAGTTTGCTGGCATATATTGATCTCAGGATACTCTTTCCTGAATTGAAGATAAAACTGCAACTGATCATAACACAGATTCAGCAACAATATCATGCAAAATACAGAAAAAAAGAGGCAGAATGTGCTTACTTGTGTCACCTCCAGCAAATGAATAGGATGGTCAATCTTTTCACATGTTTTCTCACATGTTTTTTATATGGTGAGATCCTAGTATTCTCATCCCAAAAATTCTTTCTCTTACCTATTGCTTCATCTGAAAGTGCATCACACCTTTTTCTCCTCTGAAACATTGACCAAGGACCTGCTTCAAATTCTGCATACACACGTCTCTGAAATGTTGCTGCCACAGTTCTTCTTGGAATAGATAGAAGCCTTGTTGTTGCTGATTGATTCACTCCCTTTGTTGAAGATGCGACCATTTGCGATTGTACTCCTTTTTGCTTGAAGAACATCAATATTTCTATCATATTTTTGAGCTTGAAAAGTCTCTTTCACATTCAAAATTAAATCCCTCATAAGGGCATTTTCTTTTGGATCTGCTACATCAACATCGAGTGGAAGATGTTTAATCTTCTTGAAGAATCTCGATGCTAACTTCTCTTTGTCCACATTCGAGGCAAAAGTATTTGTAATTTCATTGAAATAATCTTCCAAATTCTTCGACAATTCCTGTAAATATTCTTTCACTCAAAATACCACAATCTTTGGTATTGGCAGGAGGATTGTTTTCCTTCTCTCTGTGTCTCTTCCTTTCTCGAGATTTTCTTCTATTTTCAGCTTGAATTTGCAAGAAAATCCTTCTTCTAGTTGAATCGATGCTTTCAGGGGAGCTTTCCATTGAAATTCACGAGACAGATTTCACGACTTGAATTACAATTCCAAATTGAGAATTCAATTGGAACAATGCAAAATTTGTTCGAATTGTATGAATTGGTGTTGCAATTCTCTAATTGCAATTCCGAATTCTGATTTCTCCTGCCAACCACTAAAGGAAACTCCATCGATCCTCCCCGCCAACGGAGTTCCCGCGTCTTTGGAGATCCTAGTCACTGATCCCTGCCATTCCGGAATTGCATATACTATTCTTGGTGCATGCCAATTCTGTTTTAATTCGGTTGGACGTCACACGTCCAGGAGGTACTAAGCACTTTCAGCACATAAAGCACATGTCCGGACAGTGCTTTCTATACATCACTATAGAATTTACACCCAGATCTCAGGCTCGAGGATTGGTTCTGGAGAGTTGCAGACGAGGCACATGGGTATTTGTATCATGTCGTGCAGCGAGGTGTGTTGGAGCGGATGGGGGTACATATCACGTCTAGCCTATGCCCGCAGTCATCGGTTGAGATCACGAGTGACTTCTTAGATGATGCTTACAATGGAAGATGGGGAGACTGGCACATATGCATCTACATTATGTGAGTATCTTGGAAACCCTTTATATTGTATTATACTCTTGTCTAATGCTTTATATCATTTGCGTCCCCATAAAGGATTATCAGGCACATGTTGTCTGAAGAGGACCGAGGGCGCGTGCTTTTTGTGGACCCCACTTATTACACGCGTGCCCATCCCTTTCGTACAGGATCTCCAGGGAGTGATGCAACATCACAGTTGACTCCCGTATTTCGGGACGACTACGGACCCAGAGTGAGGTGGAGCGATGTACGTGCAGTGTTCTGGCCTGTCGTGCACAAGTGAGTGATGTTATTAATTCATACGCACCATCTACTTTTATTGCTATGTATTTTGACCATCTGAATTGTTACAGTGGACATTGGTGGTCGTACCTCCTTTTGCCGGACATGGATATTGCTGAGCACCTCGGGATTGAGGAGGACGTGAGCACATCATGGTTATATCTTGATTCCATGGTCGAGGGGTCCCGTGGCGAGCGCCCTAGCGTGGTAAGTTGACCATCTTTGCTATTCGCATGCACTTAAGTGGTGAGGGGAGGAGGGTTCTGAGTAATCGCACAACATGCAGAATATATAGGCTTTACATGCAGATTAGAGGAGCACCTGAGGATATGAGAGGGGGTTGCGCCCCCCTCTTCATTCATGATATGGATGCGCCACGTCGAGGGATTCGGGTAGTTGTGGTGTGCACGTCTTTGATGATGCGATGTTGGCGATGCTCTCTTGCTTGGGTCCCGTCGAGATGCGTGGCGTGCGCTTGTGTAGAACGAATAACCATCTGATTAGGTTTAAGAATTCGCTATTTAACTTTGTCGTATATTTTTTCTTGCTAGGTTGGAGAAGATTGGCTCCAAGTTGACTTCGTGGTTCCCAAGGAGCGACAAGTTATTTCTTGTGCTATTGCTTTGTTATATGCATTGTGTCTTCGTCATGGCAGACGTCGGGCTCAATGATGTCATAGTGCCCACATTTACACTACATCTTGCATTTGTTTTTTATGCCTGACTTATGTGGCAAGACATATTTTGATGTACGTTTGTTGTTATAAATATTATTAGCATTACATTCCGTTGACAAAAGAAGGTATACCATCACATTAATACTTGTCATTGCACATAGGGTGTCATCGCACATAGGGTGATAAATAGCACTACCATAAGCGATCATAACTTTTCATGGTTTGGAAATTGGACGCGCGCACTAGATCCACCATGTCACGAAGCATCCTTGTTGAACCTACTGGGGTTTCGACCATAAGAAAATGGGAGGGACCTTGTTGAACCTATGGGGCTTCATTCAACCATAGAAAATGATAGGACCTCACAACCTATCGGGTTCATTCAACCATAGGAAAATCAGTTACTATAACACTTATGTTCCAGTCGGGGAGGTTTCCATTAAAATATTTTAAAAATAAAGCAATGTGAATTAATGCTACGGGTGTAATTAATAAAGGCATGTTTACACAACCACCAGGTGGCTATTAAAGAAGCTAACGTGGGATCAAGGCACATCAGGAGGCTTTGGAAACCCTCCCCATGGAAACCTCCATGGAAACCTCCGGTTTTCGTAAGGTTGGGGAGGTTTCGTGGAAAGGTGTGGAGGTTTCACAACCTCAGTAATGAAAACCCCCTGTGTTTGCCCTCGAAAGCTGGGGAAGTTTCGCAAGGAAAGGTGGGGAGGTCTGAAAGAGAGGTTTCCGCAGAAAGTTAGGACCGAAGTGGGGGAGGTTTCCACCCAAAAACGCGGAGGCATTGAACAAATCAGCCTATATGGTCTATGTATTGGAAGGTCGGTTATTTTAATATGAAGGGAGCAGTTTAAACTTCCCCGCCAGGCGACACTTTCTCCGCATTTCGGCTATACACGGTCATGCCATCGCTTTTCTAGCCGTCCGGATTCTTATTTTCTCGATCGTAGGGTCGAAATTAGAAAGCAGTATTTGTTCACGGAGATCTACCAAGCTGGTTTTTCTTTCTTTCGCCGCTAGGTGGGTACCGTCATTAATCGCACCCGATATGCCAGTTTGTTTGCGGAGGTTGCCTGCGCTGCCATGGTCGCCGTAACCCGTCGACAAATCAAATCAACGCTTACGCGCACAAAGCGCTTTGATCGACCGGTTGTACTTTGCCGCCTCTCACCACATCACCACCTCAACCGCAAGATCTCCTGGTTGTTCTTCCAACGCAGCTACCGGGTAATGGCCCATGATTTTTTCATCCGTCCGAGCAAGTCAAGTCTTTTTGTTGCTCAGAACCAACGCAGGTAACCAGGCCGGTTGTCTATATCGGCGATATGGATTCCGTGCTCACGGGTATTGACTTGAAGTCGGAACCATCGTAATCTTCTGCTGGTTGTACTTTTCTCAACTAGAACAAGTCTTTATGGGAAAAGTTAGAAGAAAAGATGAATCACCATGATTTATTGACAAGATATCTATTATTTGTCTCTCTAATGCATGTGAAACTCAGGTGTATATATCTTATGGAAAACTTGTTCATGCTCACGCTTGAGAAAAGCATTTGAAGCGATTCTATTTAAAAATTCACTTATAGATATGTAGGGTAGTTGCGTAATGATGTCAGATGCATGGAACATGTTCCGTAGAATGCACTTAATCTCTTAAGCTTTCTCTCATTCAATCATCACTTTTGAAGGCTTTAGAAGAATGTGCAATGTGTTAAGATTTATTCTCAGACTCTTTTTTCTCTTCTATTATTTTGGATTCATGCGCTAGGAACCAATTTTGCCCTCTTCGAGTTTGAATCACTTCAACTGTTCCACATGCAAGATTTATCTTTAAAGGCGCCGCTATATCGTCATTCTTTCTTCTTAATTTGATATAGTCCACCGTATCTACAAAGTTTTAATTACGAAGAGGCCAAATATGATCCTCGTTGTAAAACAAGTAGAATAAGACACCTAAAACCAAAGCGTATGGAGCTGTGAAAATTCAATTCTTCCAAAGACGCCTTCACTTCCAAAGGTAAGTAGTCAGCTCTATTTTTCCTCTCGCTTCTTTGATTTCAAGCAGGTTTTAAGCCATTTTTTGAGCTTTCACGTGAATCGCATTCTCGACTTGGCTTTCAAAAGATGTTGGTAATGCAAGAACTGAACTACAGCCGAAATATGGCTTTCTGTGTTGATTTTTTCTCAAGAGGGATGAATTTCAGCCCCGCAATTGCCCAAGAATGTGCTGTAACAGGGTGCTTGCAAATCAATTTCTTTCCTATTTTCTCTTAGAATATGTCTCCGTTCATATGTCTCTCTTTGAAACATCACACTAGAAGATGCTTAAGCACCAAGCAAAGAAATGCAAAGGTTATATTGTCATTAAGTTATGAAGTCTAGGGTCTAGATAAGGTTTTGTAAACCTCTTTGGATCAAGCTTTCTCGCTCTCCGTAATATTATGCCATGGAATTATATGCAGATTCGGAATTCAAATTGCAATGAAAAGGCATTGTGTTGCAAATTAAGGAGGAGAGGTTGCATATGCAAGAGGGAAACTTATTATGTAGGACCAACAAATTTACTCCTTTTATAGAACTAGCACTATTGCTTCATCTATTTTCATTATTGCAAGCATGCTAAGAGGAGAACTGTATGACGATAGATTTTATAGAGTCAAAGAAAATTTATGGAAATGGTCGCATACTGACACAGTAACAAGGCAGGCTTTGAAATGCATACGCATCAAAGAACTGTATTTCAAAATTGGGACAAGTGTTAATGTAAGGGGAGTATCGGTTGAAAATTGGCTTCGCTCCAAACCAGCCTAATGACAATGTTGGAAACCAAACCAATGACAATGTTGATGTGACTAATGTGTGGAAAAAATACCTTCATATACTGAACTAATATAATAGTATTTTACCACACCAAATTCCCAGCTTGTTGATTCACTTAAGCACGACTTATCCCTCAAGCTGCTACATCACGAAACAAAGTTTAAATGAAAACGACTTATTTGTCACTGAAAGACTTCAAAAAGGAATCTTTGAAAGATTCTCTAAAAATCCCTTTAAAAAAGTCCTTTTTAAGATTTTTAATGTGTGTGATAATTTAAGTAATTTAGGGGGTACCATTTTTGAGGGTTGATTGAACATAACTGCAAAATTTTAAATAGCAATTTTCATCCTCCTAAACTAGAACAAAAATGTTACTTTTATAAAGTGTAGCAAAAAAGGGCAATAAAAAAATAGCAAGGGTAATAGAGTGGACAAAGAAGTGATATATTCATACAGGAAAATTAGCCGTAAATTATATAACAAAATTGTCAAAATATAGATATTTTGACGTACAATCATCACCGCGAGACTTTCTCTCGCTTCTTACATGTTCGAGCCACGGACAAACTTACATTTTATAGCAAGATCGTGGATGCATCTCATCCTCCGGGACTATTTATTCCCCATCATTCGAAGCCATCCCGGGTCACTACTCACAAGATCGATGTACTGAATCCATTTCTTCACCGCGAGTCTCTTCATCATCATCTTTTTACACTATTGTTTGTCTAATCCACATGCCGACTTTTATTAAAGTTTGAGTGACCATACTTAACTTATTAGCGCTAGCCGGAATAAAGTCGCAAGAACCTTACTTCAGTTAGATCTATGACAGCGTTGCTTGACTAGCTCTTCCCACTGCTTTTACCATCTCCAGCATACCCCACTGGAAAGCATTGGCAGCAGCCGTTCTCATCCAGTACAGACTTTTAATTGAGCGAATTCCATCCTCGTTACCTCCAAGCATTTTGAAGGCTAGTCGTAATGGCCTCCCCTGACTATCATTATCAGTCAGATGGTGAGCATTCCTTTCTCTCACTTCAATAGGATCAACTGTATACTGAAAGCAACTTATAGGTTGCGGCGTCTAGGGGCTGGGTACATGACTCTCACCTCTATCCGAAGCTAGCCAATAATCTCTACATGTTCCTCTTGACTTCAACTTGCATCAGGAGGGGGTTTGCCTAGATGGCTGGGCTGAATAACCCGGTCTTCGCCGACCCTAGAATGAAGCTTGCAAATATCAATGCTGTTTAGAAAAAACAGGCCACCATAAAGCATCTCATTCCAGTGTATAGATAGATCTAATACTTTGTTCAATACAATCCACGATTTATTTGAGTCAAATTTCCTCCTCCTTTTTACTCTTCTTGTGATTTCTTTCAAGCTTTTAGAGTATTTATTCTGCAGAGCATGGAACTAGTACTGATGTTACAATGAATTGAATATCGCCGCCGGCCGCCACCTAAGGATGTGGTATTTCTTTTCCTTGTAAGATGGTCTTGCCATTCGCCAAGAAATTTTGATCCTATGCTGAAATGTAATGTTTCTCAAGGGTCAGCCAGCAAAGGGGATTCCAGTTGATTCTCCTAAAAAATCCATTCCTTGAAATCATAAGTTTCTTCCACAACTCGGCTGTCTCGACGAGGGATTGTAGGGAATCTTGGATGACCCCAATCATGGTCATGTGCTTAGAGTGTTTTTTCATAAAGACGCGAACCTGCATCAACATCTGCTGATCACTCTATCGTAGACCAACAAGCGTGAAACCACCTTCACCTTCTTGAAGATATTTCTTACTACATAAAGCAATGAAGCAAACAACGCCCATTCTTTATTTTCCTTATACATTATCTAGCTTCAAGATACGTAACCGGGCGGTGGTTCTAGATTGGAAAGAAGCTTATTCAATATTGTGATAGTGAGATTTGGATCAGCATGAATGTTTGATAATTCAAAATGCCTTGCAAGTGATAGTTTCTCCATTAAATACCATAGCACCCAACAACATGCGATGTATGAAATCTCTTCAGCTGAAGATCCTTAGCACATTGACAAATGTGGTAGGTGGTCTTCTTTCCGTCCATATTCCAATCAACAACCCATATAGAAGAAAGTGGTTGTTCCGTTTCTTCCTATGTTTTGTCAATTTTCTCCTTCCAAAGATTGTTGTTCTCTGTGGCTTGTTCTCCTTCAATGCATCCCCAAAGGAAAATATGTTTAGAAAGAACCTACTTTTATAGAACTAGGCAGCACGCCCCGAAGCTTACTTTTAGTGTGAAGTGTCCTGCATTTGTCTCTCAGCTTTTAATTGCAGCATGTAGCACAACAAAACAGACATCCCATGTTTTCAGAATGGCCATCGCCAGAAAACTCTTTTCCAGAGCACGAAGTAAGAGTAGCAGCCAAAGCCGCTTCTCCAGTCTCAACAATACATTCCCTATATAATTATCGAGACTTTGTTTCGCGGAAATTGTCACTCAAGTGGTACATATAGTCATAGAGTTTCACAAGACTCCTTTAAAGAAACCTTCCATCCGTAGAAACACATTGAAGGGCATGACCGGGTTATGCCTCCCACGGCGTGATTGATGCCCGGATTCTGTCGCCTTTTCTTCAGCGGTCAAGTCGTACCGGCCGCCAGCATGAATCAATTTTGAAGGCCGCTGACTAGCAGGCCACCACCGGGGCAATTCTCACCATCATCGCCCGCTACTTTGGTCTTTGCGCGTATTACAACCGTAACTATCACGGGCAAACCCTCAATTCCTTTAGTCCAATCTATAAACAACGTTATAATCGCAGCGTTTCGTAAGCAAAGGCCCGCAAAGGAAGCTCCTCCTCATCTATGAGTTTTTCTTCTAACGTTGCACATGCTCGTGTAAGTTTCACGTTTTAAGATTTTTGCACTGCATGAATTCAACATGGACTCTTTCTGTGGCTTTGGTAGGTCCCGCCCTGGCACATCGGGCCATGAGGTGTTTTCGTCAGAGATCAACATGGAGGTGTGCCGAGGTTTGATGTGGCAAGTCCTCGGGGAGGTGCGCTTCTCTCTGAAAAGTAATCGGCCGGTGACGATACCCTGGGCGTCGTGAGAACACGAGTCAGGTCAGCCGACCGCCCTTAATTTGTTGTAGCGCACCATTTAGCCAAATGGATGGCTGGAAAGGATTTGGCTCGCGGAGCCTGCGTGACCATATGGCCACGTAATTAAAATGAAGGGAGGTCCACCTCAGCCTCGAGAGGGTAAAACGATTGCGGGGCGTGTATCGGTCGCCCGTGAGCGTGGTGTGGTGGAGTAAATTGAACCGGGTGGTAGCCTGGTGTGGTCTTGGTTGAGTAAACCCAACGCATTTGGCAGTTGGAATGTCGGATGTGGGCAAAATATCGTGGCTACTTCCCCAGGTTCCGTTGAGGAGGTGTGAAAGCCATTGTAGAGAAGCCTCATAACGAGTTGGAGGCTCGGCAGCTCTTTTCTCTCGAAGACGGTATAAATTTCTACGGAAGTTGCATAAATTTATACCGTGGAAGAAAACTTATACGGCAGATCAGAGCAATTTATATTGCAGATAGTATAAATTTATACAGGAGGCAAACAGAAACGTAAACGGCAAATTTATACGTAAACCACGCATACCTTGTAGGTATTGAAAAACTTTATGGAGAAGCGCTTATATGAAGTTTATTAATTTCTAGCAGAGGTACCTAAGTTCTGCACAGCCACCATATTTTCTATAATAATGCAGCCGAGTCGAAGGCCAGCCAGCGGGGCTATATATACCCCCATTTGCTTCCTCTCGAACGCTCTATACGCGCGGTCTATAATCGCCATACAGCCAAGTCGCCCACCATCGCCGGGCTTTTGTTTCTTCAATCTCAGAGTGTTTCCGCTCACGGGCAAATTTGTTCATATGGTTCCGGATCTGATAATTCTGAGTACCCCGGCCGAAAGACCCAGCCGGTATAACTTGTTCCGCCTGAACAGCGCCTTATAAATTTAAGGCCCGAGAGCCGATCGGCAAATTTATACCGAGACGAAGCGGCAATTTATACCGCTCCGCGAACACGCCTATAACGATACCTAGTGTTCTCGATCTGATAAACGGCACTGTGCCGAAAGCACCAGCGTGATGTCTATACTGAATCACGTATAATCGATCGGTAATTGAACTGATAAATTTATACCGGCTGAAAGTAACTCCGCGATAAAATTTATACCGATCGTTCAAGGTTCTAAGCAGATAAAATGAGCACCGATCCGTGAACTATTTTGAATCTTGGTGTCTAGTGTTTAAAGAAGGTCGCAAAACCCTAATATTTTTAGTAATATCTTATGCTTAGCTTAAATAACACAAATAAAAGTGGGATAATTTAAGCAGATTTTATGCCTTTTCACTTACTTTTGCATCGGCTTTTTATGTTGCACGAAAAGTTGTTCTCGCTTCTGCATAAAAATGGCCTTCGCTTCTTTTCCGCCCCAAGATCGCTCAGGCCACGCAAGGCCACCACGCCCGCACCAGCCACGTATACGAATCCAGTCGACGGGTACGCCCACGGGTGCAAGAGAGCAAACCCAATCGGTATGCACTTTACTGTGTCATCAATCGTGGAAGGGCAAGATCGACATTACCCCACAGCCAAATCAACCTTATTACAGACGCCGATGATGAAATTTTAATGAAGTGTAATGGGCTGACAAGCAAGTCTTCTAATGCTCTGAAAGTAAAATGTTTCTCGACAAGCATGTAACCCAAAGATGTGCATGAGCACGGTCGACAATTACAAGAGTGGCTACAAGCGCCGTTTAGTTAGTCTTTGTTTGATAAATTTATACCATTATCCTCCTACTTAACCCCGCATTACAGGGATATAGTGGACATTTTGATGTATGTCGGGCCAGTTTAAGGAAGAAACAAAGTTGGTCAAAGGGTCTCGCACCCCACCCATCAAGAGCTTGAAGAGAAGGACGAGGAAGTAGGAAGAAGAAGAGGAAGAGGAACCAAGCAGTAACAAAGGGAAAAGGGTAGGAAGCATTCTTCCGGTAGTAGATACACAAAATTCCTACAAAAAGAAACTAGAGGCACAAAAGTCTGACCATGGGAGGAGTCATCAAGCTCTTCAAGGCTCCCCTGGAGCGTGATATTGCTGGTGGAAGCCCGCAGACAATAAGTGGCCTCAAGCTGTGAATGTATCAATTAAACCGCTAAAGCAAACTATTTCTGACATTGAGCACCATTAAGAGGCCACCCAAAATGAAGATGGGGTCGAAAGTGCTACGTGTCCCAGTCGAGATGCAATACGTGGCTATATCGAAACAAAAGAATGAGAAGGAATCCTCATGCCCATGTGTTCACTAGTTGTTATGGCAGGACAGAGTCACAACCAACAAGATTACAAGAAGGTCGAATTAAGATTACACATACCACGCTCTTTGGAGGCACAATATACAAGGCAAGGGAAAGAAACTTTGAAGAAAAGAGGAAAGTCGCAACTAAGTGTGTGAAGAGCTGAAGCAATACATATAATGCTTGGAAAATGTATGAAGAAGCAAAAGTTACGGGAGCTCGTTCTCGGTCGACCCCGTGATTAAAATGAGTTTAATAGACAAGATCCGCTTTCATGCACCGCGGAGTAATGTGCGGGAATTTAAAACAAATGGCACGGAGAGGATTTTAAAAGCAAAAAGAACAAGTCGCGAGCTTCGAGAAGCCCGCGACGAAAGCCGCCGTTTGGCGACTCGATAAGAAGCCCATTATGCAAGAAAGCACACGAGCAACTACCACCGCATTCAGATGGTCGGTAAATGCTCTTCTTCTATGTTTTGCAGGCATGTTTACGGTGGTTGGGCAAGTGCGTCTTTGGCAACGGAGCAATACGTAACCGAACGAAGCAACAA